>VWZD01001862.1:75561-166353 GCA_013396695.1 Sakesphorus luctuosus
GGCGGAGCGGAGCTCGGGGAGGGCAGGGCAGGGCCGGGCCGGCGGCTGCGCTGCGGGGCCGCCCCTCCTCCGGCGCCGCCGCAGTTCCGTCCCGGCCGGGCCGGAGCCGGGCGCTGCCGGGCGAGGTAGGCGTGGGAAGGAGGATGGAGGGGAGAAGGAGGGATGGGCCGCGGTGGACGGAGCTCGGCGCTGCCCTGCCCGAGCCGGCCCCGCTGTGCGCGGCGCTCCCGGGGCAGCCCCGGCCCGGCCCTGCCTGGTCCGCGTGTGCGGCCGCCGGGGAGGCCCCGGAGGGGCTGCGGGAGCGGGGCCGGGGAAGCCTCTGCAGCTCCTGGGACGGCCCCTGGACCATCGTTTGTATTCGGCGGTAATACTATTAAAGGCCTTCAGGTTCCACGGAACCCCCGTTAGCGACAGAGAATCCCCAGGGCTCGAAGGCACCGCAGTCCAACCCCTGCCCCGGGCGCGGTGACTCAGCGCAGGTGACCCGGAGCAGGTGGGGTTTGGTGGGTCTTGCAGCTCAGTTGGTTAAAACTTGGTTGTAATAATGCCAAGGTCATGGGTTCAATCCCCTGTGTGGGCTGTTGACTTAAGAATTGGACTCGATGATCCTTGTGGGTCCCTTCCAACTCAGAATAGTCTCTGTGTGTGTATGTGAAGGAACTTCGGTGGGGTTTGAATGAACTTCTGAAATTCTTTCCCCCCAAGTCACGTTGGGGCTGCAGCGCCGTCTCAGNCGAAGCGGAGGGACCGGAGCTGCTCCCCGGGCTCGGTGGGGCCGCAGCGGAGGGGCCGGAGCTGCTCCCCGGGCTCGGTGGGCCGGAGCGGAGGGGCTGGAGCCACTGCCCGGGCCCGGCCCGACTGAGCGGAGCTCGGGTAGGGCAGGGCAGGGCCGGGCCGGCGGCTGCGCTGCGGGGCCGCCCCTCCTCCGGCGCCGCCGCAGTTCCGTCCCGGCCGGGCCGGAGCCGGGCGCTGCCGGGCGAGGTAGGCGTGGGAAGGAGGATGGAGGGGAGAAGGAGGGATGGGCCGCGGTGGACGGAGCTCGGCGCTGCCCTGCCCGAGCCGGCCCCGCTGTGCGCGGCGCTCCCGGGGCAGCCCCGGCCCGGCCCTGNCCCGGCCCGGCCCTGCGTGGTCCGCGTGTGCGGCCGCCGGGGAGGCCCCGGAGGGGCTGCGGGAGCGGGGCCGGGGAAGCCTCTGCAGCTCCTGGGACGGCCCCTGGACCATCGTTTGTATTCGGCGGTAATACTATTAAAGGCCTTCAGGTTCCACGGAACCCCCGTTAGCGACAGAGAATCCCCAGGGCTCGAAGGCACCGCAGTCCAACCCCTGCCCCGGGCGCGGTGACTCAGCGCAGGTGACCCGGAGCAGGTGGGGTTTGGTGGGTCTTGCAGCTCAGTTGGTTAAAACTTGGTTGTAATAATGCCAAGGTCATGGGTTCAATCCCCTGTGTGGGCTGTTGACTTAAGAATTGGACTCGATGATCCTTGTGGGTCCCTTCCAACTCAGAATAGTCTCTGTGTGTGTATGTGAAGGAACTTCGGTGGGGTTTGAATGAACTTCTGAAATTCTTTCCCCCCAAGTCACGTTGGGGCTGCAGCGCCGTCTCAGCAACAGCAAAACCTGAAATGGGCGCTGCAGGAAAATAAATAAAGAAGAGCTGAAGCGTAATTAAATTTCTTCTGTTCGAAAGGGCTTATAATTACATTTTATGCTCAGCCTATTTTAGTCATAACGTTTTTAATAAATTTTAAAACATTCAGAACATGTTGATTAATTTTAATGAGATGAAGTTTTGCGGGGTTTGCAGTGAGTCTGGGAAAACATCTTTAATTTTGAGGCTTAGTTTAGATTTTGAAGATACCACTGCTTTGTGCTGTGCCAACTATCTCTACAGGAGAACAGCTCTGCTATTTGTGCTTTCTTAGTGTCAGCTCTTTTTGCTTTCTTGACTGAAGGTCTGATTGTTGGCTCTGATATCAGTTGATGGAAATGATGTGTAACTTTGTCAGAATGGAGAAACTGGCTAGGAAATGGGGGAGGGAAAATCACCCTTAATTTATAAATTAGAAAGACACTGAGTAGGCCTATAAAAATACATGGGCAGAAGGAGTTATGGCCAGTCTTTCACAGGTACTTTTTAATTTAGCAGACCAGGTAAGCAGGATATCCTAAATGCCTATACAGGTTAGGTGCCAAATTTCCTTTTATATTGGTGGCATGAGATAGTTCCCATGGAATATTTACCTGCATTTTTAGGCATCCAAGAGCCTTGTAAAATCAGCTGCTGTGTTCCTAGAAGTAGTTTGTTCATCTAATGAGTAAATTTGTTGCCTCTTGTGCTAAATAAACCAATTAAATGCTTTGATAAATTTACATGCTTTGATAAATACACAGAAGAAGTAAGCAATGCTCTTAGGGTCTTACAAAACAATATTAAAATGCTCTTTTAAGCATTTCAATTGAATTCAGGTTGTCTAGCAAATACAAGGGGTTTTTACCATCTCCTAATATAATTGAAACTAAAATAATTGAACATCTGAATAAATGTATAGTCAGCAACATAATTATATTATTACAGTAAATATTTGTAGATGTAGTGAATCCTCATGGTTAGGAAAGAAGAGTAGCAAATGCTGAGATAAGAATTATGTTTTAATCATATTTTGATCTTTACACCACTAAGTAGGAGTAAATCTTTTCTTAGCAAAATAACCAAAAATTGCAAATGCAGAGCAGGTTTAAAACTGGTATATTTAAACCAAGTTTTACTGGCTGCCAGTGCCAGTCATGATTTAAATCAGTCAGACCACCCGCTTTGCAGATTTCAATCACTAGACCGGGCTCTAAAGGTTGGATTTTGAGAAAGTGATGGTTTAGGAGCACAGATGCTCCTCAAACCAACAGGATATGTATGGACCAGTGATGAGATGGTCCTGCTCTGCAGATGGGAGAATCTTGATTCCCTGTCTGTCCACCAGCTCTTAGTGAAATAATTAATGAACTTCTGGCCTGTTTAATCATCATGTCACATCTCTGTGCACACTGTTTGTAAAGTCACATTCTTTATTCTGTCTCAGTTACTGACTACCTTGTGTTTGGTTTTGCTCATAGTGCTGTTCTCTTATTTCTTATAAAATTGCAATATCGATAGAGCTTTGCTGTACAATTGAGACAAAAATTTGTCCTGTGTTATCTCATGGACTTATGTGCTTTCATAAATGTTTGCTGAGCTCTTGAAGTTCCAGTTTGAAGATCTGCACAGAGCACTTGTATCCTTTCTAGCACTTGTGAGTATATTCTCACCTCACATCCTTTCTTACCACCCTATGGTATCCACCACGATTTATAGCTCCAGGCAAGAGGACTTGCATCTATGTCTTCATTGCTTGGTAGGTGTGGAATGTGTTGTGTGGGTGTTTTATTGTGCTATGCACGTTGCAGAGACGTTCACTGAAGAGTTTACTCGGGTAACTCAGTAAGAGGCCGTCAGGAGCAGCGGGGACAGCTCGGTGGGGGGCCAGGCTGTGTGCTGGTTAGAATGTCTACTGTGCGGACATTTGGGAAGGTGTTCATTTTTCTATAAGTGAGATGATGAGCCCAGGGGATAAAAGGGCTTTGCTTCTCTAAAGTCATCATTCTGTGAAGGGGGAAGTAGGGTGATGAGATGGGAATGTAACTTTGGAAAGAGCTGAAATAAGGTTCACACTTTAATCTACCCTCTTCAATTATTTGCATTAACAGGACTTTGAGTGAGGTGGGTACAATGTTGTTATTTTAATTCTTCCTAGGGCATTTTTCTTCTTAGGAAAACCTGTTGTTTGTAGGTTCAAAGTTGAGATACAAACACATGATGTTACCATACCCTTTGGACAGGGAGAGCAGGATCCTTGTTCACTTTGCTCCCGTGTCCTTGGGGTGAAAGAGAAAGCATCATCTAGTTAAGTTGGAAGTAACACCTTGGATGAATATATGGGGAGACCACAAAGACAGGAGGAATTGCACTGAATTGCAGTAGAACAACAAAGGAAGGCCACTTAAACAACAAAGCTTGGTTTCTCGGCAACTTTGTGTTCCAAAACTCTTAAGTTTGGTTTTGGACTTTTTCATGAAGTTCTGAAGGTTCTCAGTGCCATGTGAAGTCAGTAGGAGCTGTGGGAATTTGGCACCTGTGAAAGCTGGGCACAATCTTATGGATGTCGTTGACATTTCTATTCCTCTGTTAGAGCAAATCCCGTATTTTACAGTCCTGGTGTTTCTTAACATCTTGGTGAATTCTGTAGGGAATAATTTGGTAATCGAATTGCACTTTTGTTTACTTGTCAGTTACACAATCAGAGTCTGTAAGTATTTTTTGCTATCATCTGATTCTACCCCTGACACACAAAACTTACAGCCCCTTTTATTCTCTTCTGTTAGCACCGCTGGCATTTTCCAACATGCTTATCTTCCTGTTCTGCTTGCCCAGTGATTCTGATCAGTACATTGATGTCATCTGCAACCTTGTGCTCCACATTCTTGCAGTTGGTTTCTCAGAGACATTACCAATATGTGAGGTGTTGGGGTTTGCAGCTGCAGAGCTGTATAAGGCTTTTGTTTGATTTCCTCATCCTAAAGCCAACTGGATGGCTCATGATAACTTTTTTTTTAGGTTTTTTTGTGGCTGCTTATCCCAATAGCAGGTTAAACTGTTTTGTGGTGTCTCTGTGCTGCAACCTCTTACTCTATTGTCAGAATATCCTGCTTTTAAAAAAGTACTGCTCACTGAAAATTGCCTGATTGAGCATCTTGATTCTTCATCAGAACCTGAAATTTTCCAAGGAATTTATAGTGGTGTGACATCATAAAAGATCTCTGCAATGTTCATCCACTTGACCGTGTCCTTGTGCTGAATGTAGAAATCTGAGATTACATGTTGTAATACATGGTTTGTGTTTCAGTGGCTCCCATTGGTGTATGTGCAGTTTAAAAAACCAACTTGTATGTGCTGTGTATCAGCTACTGTATTCACTGATGTTCTTTGCATATATGTGTAAAATATAGTCAATATGGTAAAAGATCATAGAAATACTTGTAAGAGATGATAGAAAATTAAAGCTTCTTGTAATGTCTTTGAGAGTTTTGAGTGTTATGCTCACATTTAGAATTAAACAGGACTCTTCTGTGCCAAGAATTTCTTTAGTCAAGCCAAAAAGCCCAAATAAGTGTTGATTTTGCAAGTGGAAATTCCCTTTGGGGAAGTTTTGAGAGGGAAGTAAAACTGTAAAATAATTTACTATGGAAAGACTGCATACAGTTGCTTAAGTTCCATCACATTTCTGCTTTACCTTGAGACTAATTAATAAGCAGTTATGAATTCATGTGTTTGCCATGCTTTGTATACCACTAGACAGCAGTGTAATTTCTGTTTTCATTACAGTCTGGGTTTTTTCACCTTTAAGCCAGTTGCACTTTGAAGCCAGTCGCACTTTGAAGCCAGTCATGAAAGTGTTTTATTTATTCAGAGAAACCCCAGAGTAGAGCTGATCCCCTTTGCAGTGCTTGCAGTGCCACGTCAGTGTACGGGCACCTCCTGGTGTTACACGCCACGTGAGGGGTGGAGTGATGTGGGCAGCTTTCAGTGGGCAGCCAGCTTCGACCTACTGCAACAACCTGGGACTTCAGCTTCGGGTGTCTCTGCTCACAAAACATTATTTCACATCTCTCACAGTAAGATTGGTTTAGGAAATTGTGCAATTCAGTCAGTTTGACTGGGGGAAAGCACAGGATGGCAACTCTCAGCGAGAGCTCTGTGTGTTGTCAGCTCTCCAGCCTGAGTTGTCCCGCCTGTGCCGCAGAGCCTTCATACTGTAGAGCTTCATATGAGGCATTTGTTGGATTTAGCCCAAAGAGGAGATGCAAATTAATTTCAGCACATGGAGTGTGTCTGAGGGCATGTGAAGGAGGTACAAGAGAAGCAGGAATCAGTTTCTGTCTCCGTGAGGGGAGGAAGTGAATTCTACAATGTTCAAGTCTGCCTGGTGCTGGTGTGAAGGTTACTCTGAGTGGCAAATTGTTCACCTTCTGCTAGGAGGGTAAAACCAAACACTTAATAGTCTCATTTGCCATAATTCCCAGGCCCGGCAGTGTGAGCTGTACCAATTGTACATTTTAGGATGTTTTCCCCACTGCTTTAGGTCAGACAGAACAGCCATTTGTTTATTGCTTTGAGCTTGAATCCTCCTGAATGAGACGACGTGTAACTCTGGAAGCAGAGTGTGTCGCTCTGCTGTCTCTAACCAGCACACGCTGCCATGCTGATCCACTGCTGTGTCATCAGCCTGCCAAAAACCCAAAAGCAACAGTGGTAAAATGATGACACTTGGATGTTTTCTTTAGGCTGGCATGAAGATGAATGAAGTAGTGAGAGAAATCAACTATTTGATGAATTTCCTACTGTGCCTTTTTGCTGCTATGGACCGTATGTGGTCCCTTCCCAAAACCCAGGCTTTTGTTTAGTGTCAGCAGTGCTTGGATACTGCAGTGACATGGATGATTTGCAGTCAGCCATTTTAGTGCAAAAGAAAGCTTTAGCTGTCACAGTAGTTAATTTTTAATGAGAAATGTTGTGATACCACTCCACTTTCACTTTGCACTGAGATCTATTCAAGAAAGACTTGAAGACAGGTTGGCATGGGCTGAGAATGTATTGCACACACACTTGGCTAGGAGGTGTTCTAGGGGCTGGAAAATCAAATGTTCATCTCTTCTATAGTGCTTACATTACATGTGCAACAAGAAATCTGATGCTTGTGTATGTGTGATTATAATTGTCATCTTATCAAATACTTCTTTTTTCATTTCTGCGAGCCTTTTCCTCAGTTGTTTAATGAGCAGCAGCAACAAGTGAATAAGGTGGAAAAGTTTTGGTCTCGGATCATTCTCAGGGTCAGGTCTCTGCCCTGTGCTGAGGACATGTCACAGTGTGTGACAGGACTGGGGTCCCACGTCTCTGCCTCCTCGTGCACGAGACTTGTCTGGTGTGTCTGCTCTGAGTCCCAACTGCTGTACACACACCCGCCTGCATTTCTTATGGTTTGTCTCCAGAGCACCCCATTTATCCCCAGTCCCAGCTCTCTGCTCTGACTCCTTCTGAAATCTGTTCCCTTCCTCAGGCTCTTTGGTTGTGACAGAGAGCCTACCACCTTCAGAAATCAGCATGGAAGTGTTTAAGCATGTAACAAAACAGAAGACTTGATATGTGAAAACAACAACTGATTTTTGGCAAGAATTAAAACAGGGAGAAAATACCTGACAGATTTGGCAATTACAATCTGCTGGTTGTGATAGTGATGCTCTGCTTTGTCTTTTTCCCGGAGTCCTTTGTGATGCTGAACACACGTGAGAACTGCTCAAGGCAAAAAGGGATGTACTGTAGAAGCTCTGAATTTCTCACATGAGTTCAGCTGGTTAGAGCGTGGTGCTGATACACCAACATTGTGGGTTCAATCTCTGTATGGGCCATTCACTTAAAAGTTGGACTTGATGCTCCTTGTGAGTCTCTTCCAGCTCAGAATATTCGGTGTAATTTCTGTGAAACTCAGTTTTTATTGTTCTACTCTGACGTCTCATTTGCAGTTTCAGTAAACTTCAGCTGTTTGCCAGTAGGGTTAGTTTTCCCAGAAGTGAAAGAGCAGCCAGATTTACTCTCTGATGCAGGGATCAAAAGGTAATTTAAAACCTCTTTTCCAGGATCTTAACTCGCCAAGATGCCCATCCCCGTTGATGATGTGATGCAGCTCCTGTGTCACGTCTCTGAGGCGAGGGGGATGAAAGCTGCTGTCAAACACTCTGGTCGGGGAGCTCTGGTGGCAGGTGCCACAGCATTTCTGGGGGGTCTGATGGGAGGTCCCCCTGGAATCGCTGTAGGTAAGTGTGTTTTGCTTTAGGAACAAGAGTGGAGTTAAATCGCTGAGTGAAGGAACTAGGAAGTCTGTGTAGTAGGTGTAGGTTGAAGGAAAGGGGCATTCAGTGTTGAGATTTCATGCTGCAGTGGGGAGGGAAGAGGAGAGGGGTTAGGCTGGGGCGAAGGAGCACAGAGATGATGGGAGCACTCAGGGTGGATGTTGATACCTGGTGGCACAGAAGAAAGAAAATTGGGGTGTAGAGTGGGAGTGACTCAGTATTCCTAGTCAGCCTTAGCATGGGACAAAATGATCTTCCAAACAATCTTATTAAAAATTCTATTTATTTCTTTATTTGAAAAATTCCCTTTATTCATTCCTTGATGAACTTTTTTCCCCCTCTGGGATTCATTATTCCTTATCACTTTGCTTTTTCCCTGGTATGGAAAATTACAGGAAAGCTGAAGTCTAATAGTAAAGGGTTGTCTCCCCCTGTAACTCTTGAGTTAAGTTATCTAGTTTAAAAGCTGCCTTGTCACTGAAGTCCTGCCAGCTCTGGTCCTTGAATGCTCCTTATTCCTGCAAGCAGTTCCAGCAATTTCATGGGCTTATTGGTATTGGAGTGAATTGCAATATTCCTGTGTGAGGGTTAGCAAGGCTGAGTTACAAATGTAATATGTGAGGAGTGATAACAGAAAGTGCAAAGTAAAACTATGTATTTACTCCTGTTACAAGTACAAAGCTTAATTAACAGCCAAAATAGTATTTTGACAAACATATGACTGAAGCTGTCAGGAACAAAGAGGTGAAATTAAGCTTTTGTAAGAAATTCTTGAGCTTAAAATCAGAGGTTAATAACATAATAATGTAAGTGGCCTTGTTCTTGAGTGAGATGATGAGAAACACTGAAGTTACTCTTGGATGTGTTTTCTCTTAAGCCAGTCCCAAGTGTTTATAAACAACCCTGAGTCTTTAGGACAGTTAGAGAGATGTTTTCAATCAAGTGCACTTTCACGTCAACAAACAGCCTGGATGGCTGTGGGACTGGGTTGCAGGGTTTGTCCTTGTTGCTGCCTTGCACCAGGAATTAGCGGATGGGTAATTTACCTTCCACTGCAACAGTAACTGGGGGAACTTGCAACAATCCTGCTTTCTAAGGACTGCTTGCTGTGAAAAGAATGGATTGTGGGTGTGTTGCTTGGGGGAAAAAGTGTGATCATATAACAAATCTTGTCTCAGTGGGTGAGGAGCTTAGACATCAATACTTCTAGTGCCTTTTGCATTAAGTGCCCCTAAATCAAATATTGATGTTCTCATAAAAGTCCCTTGAAGATGAATTCAGCCATCGTAGGCTTTCAAGTATTTCTGTGGTATCATGGGAAAAGTTGCCAGATGTGTAAAAGCTGCAAATTACAGAATTTTTGTCTAATGAAAAACTGCATCCATGTGAGTGCATAAATGACTTTTTAGGAGCTGGAGGTTGTAGGGTTGTTAAAGTGAGAAAAGTCTCTGACATTGTCAGAGGCCTACAGGGATGAGAACTCTGGCACTCTTAATTAGTCCTGTGAGAAAGATTTGCAGGTTGGTCAAAACAAGGTGAGATAAAGAGATGACCAGGTCAGCTTGCCATGAGAAAGAATTTAGGGAGGGTAACTTTCTCACAGAAGAGAAGAGGCAGCTGCACCAGAGTAGCATCCAATGAGAAGCTGTAGTGAGGTGTATAGACACGGCTATTCAACGAATGACAGGTGACTATAGGCGGGATTTAGGATTATATATTGAATAATTAAAGTTTAGTGGGGATCTTTCTGTTCTTGTTTTTTCCTCTCTCCATGGAGTTTTTTGAATAAACTATCTTTTGTGTGGAATCTGCAAAGTGTGCCTCTTTTGGTTTAGTCACCGTGATTTTACAGCGAACCAAGGATTTTTAACAACTTCTCTTTTACAGGGGGTGGCAGTTTTGGAGACAAGGCTGGTTCTGACACCTCCATTGTGAGGGTTCTCCATCCTTCCAGCAGGATGTTTGTGCTCCAGGCAGTGGTGTCAGTCAGTGAATTGCTGTGGTGCAAGTCAGACTGGTGGCAGAACAGTGTGTAGGACTGACAGGCTGCTTTCTCAGCAGCAGCCACAGCCACAGCAGCTGTAGAGGGTCCCTCTGTTGTCACCTTGATGACCTGGAACCCTCTTCTTACCCAAGCATGTCTTGTCCAGCTGGTATGGGTGGGGTGTGGATTTGGTAGATGAAAGCATGAATGTGTGTAACGGGTTTGGCCTCTGAGCACCTTCAGGGATGGACATCATGGGAGTAGGAGGCTGCAATGTGTGACTCTAAAGAAGCAGAAAGCTTGAATCACTCTGGGAATCTGTAGTAAGAATGGTGATAATGACACTGATAAGGCAGTTGTTGGTCTGGTGTTTTCCTTGGGTGTGGTTTTATTTAGTAGTACAGCTTATTCTAAACAGACCAGTGTGCTAGGGAGTGCTCTGTTTCTGATTTCTAACTTGAAGCTATTAGCATTGATTATGTAGAGTTGTGATTGCTGTGGATGTAAAGAGCTTTAAAAATCCTTCTTGGTGTTTTGAGTATCATGTATAAACCTAAAGAAGACACATAACAAAGGTGGGAACGTTGCTGATGAGGGCTAGATATTCAGGCTTTAACATTAACTGTCAAAGACTAACAACTCTGTCTTTTCTAGGAGGAGCATTTGGTGGATTGCTTGGAGCCTGGATGACTTCTGGACAGTTCAAGCCAGTCCCTCAGATTTTGTTGGAATTGCCTCCTACTGAGCAGCAGAAACTCTATGATGAAGCCGTTGATGTTATCAGGCACTTAGACTGGACTGATGTTGTTCAGCTGACTGCCCTGGTGATGGGAAACGCTGGTCTGCAGCAGAAGCTGACAGCAGTGCTGGTCAATTACCTCTCCAAAGAGCTGAGAGCACAGATAGAGTATGGAGAATGAACCTTTACAAAGCAGGCTTTTTACTCTGTAATGTATTTTACTCTGGCAGTTGTGATTCTGCAACATAGCAATCAGTTAGTTATCAGTACTAATTATGAATATAGGCAGATCTAAGTATTATTTGGGTGTTGGGTTTTGGTGTTTGGAGTTTTTTATTGTTTTATGTGGATTTTTAAGGGCAGTATTAGATTACTGTATTAGCCTGACACTGACTTGCTATGTAATTTTGAATTACTCTGCACTAAGACTAATTCAAATTGCTGAAGGGAATTATGCTTCTTTTATGTTAATGTATCACTAGTAAAAATTTTCATACTCAATGTGTTTTATTTAGGAGGTTCAATTCTGTTTGTGTAAGTGCTTTAATTTTTTTCTGTGAATGACACCTAAGGTGCCAAAGCAGCTGGGGCACTGAAGAATTTTACCTACTGTCTGTATCAGTCCTGGAAAGGAAAGTTATAAGAAAGTATGTTATTCTACTGTGAACTCAAAGGAATCACTCCTTACTTTATTTTTTGTCACCTTTTTATTGTAATTCTTGAGTTATTTATTCCTTTATGTAAGAAGTGAAGCAAATGCCTAAACAAGATTTCAAGCAACAGGAAAACAAACTGTGAGCAATTTTCATTTCAATTTTCACCAAGTTCCTGGTGCCCTAGAATGGGAAGGCATGGCAAGAACACTCTTAAAAAATGGGGACCTTAATCTGCTGGTTTTATGTTAGCCTCAGGATTAGGGCTATCATTTCAGCATTGGTTTCTTGACTGAATCTGAACAGCTGGTCCTCTGTTTTCATTAAAATATTCATAAGGAGCATCCTAGTGGTGTGTTTTGATTTGAATGAAATGAACTCTTTAAGAACTAAGCCAGGCATATACTGAGCAGCCAGCAGTTTGGGGGTGGTGTGGGGTGACGTGCCAGCTGCAGTTACTCAGTAAGCACCAAATGCCATGTTGCTGAATGTCCCAGCCAGTTGTTCACATTTGGTTTCAAGGCACTTGTAAGACAAGTTTGTAAGTAGAAAAACATAGAAGTGTGCCTTCTCTTTATGTAAAAACAAGTGAAACAGCTCTGATAACTTCATTTTTTGCCTAAAATAGAGGTCCAGCTCTCTGTGTGTGGTGAGGTTTCTAGAAGCTGAGGTTTAAATGATTAAACTCCAAAGTTGTTGTTGTATACATTTGGTTAATTTACTTCTGCAGGTACCATTTGCTGCTGAGAAATTCAGTAGAGTGCAGGGCAGTGATTGTTCTCAGCATTTGATAACACTTTTTTCAGTGATGTGGAAGTCAGTAGTAAGTGGACACGCCTAACCTTGTCAGAGTTTCAAAACGCCAAGTCTGAAATCAGTGGATTTTCGGTTTCATTGATAGATTAAATGCACTGCAGTTTTTTAAAGATTTTACAAACTTTGTATATCCATTTTTAAATGCTATTTTTATGACTGGAGTTACTTCTACTGGAAATTTTCTGGTTATATCACAAATTAAATTCAGTATTTCCAAAATACACTGGTAATGGTGGCAGATGATTGAGTGATCCAGCAGGATGGAGCTTCCCATCTTAGCTCAGTTCTTCAACCCCAGAATGAGAGGAGCTAATATCTCATTGTAGAGCAGGCCATAGGAAAGATGGGGGGTCCAGTTCATCTATAGTAGTATTTAGTATTTAAATAGATCATTACAAGTTTCAGAGTAGTTTAAAACATCAATATCATGACCCCCATTTTACAGGTATTAATGGAGCCCAAACGTAGGTAGTGAATTGATTTTTATCCCTCGTATCAGTGTAATAGATGTGGATGGAGCTGTGATCATGTGTCTCAGCCTGTGCTCTCCTGTGTTACTCTATTTCTTAGTGTTCCTTGAAATGCTTTTTTATTATATCCTTAGAAATTATAAGCCAGCTGGAGCTACAGTCTTTCAGCCTTCACTCTAGTATAAAGGAGGCACGTGTCATCTGGATACCAACAGAAATCAGGTCCACGTAGTTGCTAGTGTAGCTTATGTCAAACCCCACTGCTGCTGAACTCCTCAGAAGCTTTAGACTTGACACCACAGAGTAGCATGGCCCTAGTCATTATAATAAATCTACCTTCTAATTTTTCAGATGACTGAAGTAGAATAAAAAAAAAAATGAATTCTGTTTGCTTTCTGTATCGTTATTTAACAGGTTTAATGCTCTTGAAACTTCTTGGAAGGTGGCAGGTTTTCAGAGTGGTAGCAATAGCTTTGGAGATTGGTGTGAAATACACTTCACTGCTGGCAATTAAGAGAAATGAGCTCAACTGTTCATCTCAAGCGAGTTTGGGCACATGAGAATTAGGAAATAACCACTGCTAATTGTGGAGGCCCTGATACTTTACTGCTGAGGGGGAACAAGCATGACATCCCACAATGGTTTTGTTTGTGTTTTAGTAGTTTATAACAATTCATGGTGCTGAATGCTGCAGAAAAATAAAATTGTACCTTTATTGCTCTGACTGCAGCCCTATGGTATCATATTGAGGTCACCATATTTGGCATGTAGCCTTATGTGGGGATTTGGGCAAGTTAAAAGAACCCTTCAGCAGATTTGATCATCTAAGGAAAACACCAGCTGCACAAGAATGTTTTAATATCTGTCTGTTGCTGTTCTTTTGTGGCGACATGGCTGTCCACCCCTGCATCCCTTCTTGGTGCTGGAAACAGCCACAGGCAGGAGATGCCATCTTCTGAAATCCGTTCCAACTGCTGAGTGTAAGACACAGCAATTGCCGAGGAAACAAGGTAATGCAATGCCAGCAGTTTTGGGAAGCAGCTGAAAGAGTCACTATGGGGAGATGTACATATTTATATAAAGAAACCATCTGGGATGCTGGTTATTAACCTGGTTTGGTTGTAGATGTGACAGAATCAAGATAGGTTTTCACTGGCAGATGGTGTATTTTTAGTTACTTTTTTTTTCTGTGTGGGTTTTTTTAAGCTTTCTGATTTCAAAATAGAAAGCAACATAAAGTGTTATGTTAGCAAAGAGAGAATATATATTTTTTTGAGGCAATCCTGAATTCAAATATAATTAGTGATTGAGATGTGCCATCTAGTGGCAATTAGATTATTTCTTAAACTCAGCCTTTCAAGGCTGCCTCAGTATATGGATAACACTGTTATCTGTTTCCATAAAAAGTAAGATTGAGTTCTTTTTCTGGTCTTACTCTGTCAAATTACTGGCTTTAGTGAATTTGTATTAGACTACAAATATTAGCCTAGCTACCGACTAGACTAGAATTTATATTCATTCTGTGCTGAAGTTGGTTTTTTGGTCATAATCATATGTGAGCTATGACAGCACAAATATTTACTGCAGCTGCATGTCACATTTAATTATAGTGAGAAAATACACAATCAGGCAGAGGACGGCAGTTTACTTTGTGACTACTGAAGGACAAATGAATTTTGTGAGCTGAGCAGCAGCCAGTTTGCAAAGATGGATTGACCACAGTAGAACTGGCAAGCCAGAGAGGAGTTTGTTTCTTGGAGGGCTGCATTTCCTTTTTCAGTTCTATCACCTTGAACTCTGCACTTGCAAAGGCTCTGCTGGGCCTGCACAACCTTTGGAGTGGTGCTCACCTCTTGTGTATGACTGGCCCATGTGTGACTGCTGCTCACCTGGACCCTGTAGGACAGGAAATTCTGTCTTTTCCTAGTCACTGTCAAAGCACAGACTTCCTAAAGGTCCCATTCCCCATGCATGGCAGAGGCTCCCAGCTTGATCCCCTGGAGGAGCATGAGAATTGCAACACAGCCCTTGAATAATACAAAAAAGACATTAAGCTATTAGCATCCAAAGGAGGGCCATGAGGATGGGGGAGGATCTGGAGGGGAAACCTTATGAGAAGTAGATGAAGTCGGTCTATTCAGCCTGGAGAAGAGGAAACTGAGAGGAGACCTCATTGTGTTCTTCAACATCCTCACGAGGGGAAGCAGAGGAGCAGGTACCTATCTCTTCACTTGGGACCAGTGACAGGACTCGAGGAAACAGGTGGAGCTGAGTCAGGGGAGGTTTAGGTTGGATATCAGGAAAACGTTTTTCACCAGAGGGTGGTTGGGCACTGAACAGGCTCCCCAGGGCAAGGGGGCACAGCACCAAGCCTGACAAAGCTCAAGAAGCATTTGGACAACACTCTCAGGCCCATGGTGTGACTCTTGGGGTCTCCTGCACAGGTCCTGGTAGGACCCTTCCAACTCAGCATATTTTGTGACTATGATTCTGTGAATTAAAGGTAGAGAACAGAGTGCCAGCATGGCACACCACGGTGCCCATGGTACTGCTTAGTTAGATACCACAGTTCTCACTAACTGAAGGTTTCACAGCATTGTGGTGGGATTCTGTACTAATCCATTACCTCCAGAGTGCACAAGAACTGTGGAAGCAGAACAGTAACTGGCTGATGCTGAGAGTGCAGCAAGCAGTGAGAACTTCACCACCAGCAGTAATCTGCCCCCAAGGTGAGCAGGCAGAGCTGCTGTGAACCTCAGAGCTGAGGTTCTGCAGAGTAAAATATGCCCCATGAAAGAAGGTCTGATGGCTGAGCCTGTTTAGATTGTGTTTGTCACATCATCTCTCACCTTTACTCAAGTATGAAAAGTACCAGGGATTAGTATTCCACGGGCAGTTTTTCCAGGAACAGCCTCTCTTCCAGGGCTGCACAACCCCACCTACGGAGGGCTTTGCTGGTAAGAACATTCCCAAAAGAGATAGTCTCCATCTCCCTGAGAGAGGGCTCCGGAGGGCTGCTGGCAGGAGGGGGTGCTGTACAACCATCTGTGCGGGGCACACACGTCTGTCCTTGCTTGCCAGGGTCAGCCAGAGGCTGAGGTTCCTCTGCAGGCTGCTGTCCCCTGCCTGTCCTGCTGCTCTGGAGCGCAGGCAGGATTGGAGAGGTTCTTTGCTTCCCAGTTATGGGCAGTTTGTTTAAGGAAACCGAATTACCTTCTTCAGCAATAGTTTCCTGGGTAGCTTTGGACTGTCACCCAGCTTCCCCATCAGCTGCTTTTGTGTAAAATGGTGAGGACAATGGTGATGGGGAGCTCTGTGAGCAGATGGCTGACTGATGGTAACAGTGGGGTGTGATATGACCAGCATTTTGTTATTATTTCTCACCATATTATTTGAGATGACTCCAGAAGGGTGGTGTGTTGCACTGTCCACTATAGCCTGATCACAGGCCACTGTACCCTGGCAGAACTGCTTTCTGCTCTCACAGGTCATGATTTACAGCTCCTGCCATATGTGGTTCAGCATGTGGGGCACAGGTGGGTGGAACAACTGTTGTCACCTGCTCCCAGTGACAATACCCTCTTCAGGGAGGAAACCTTTGCTTCAGAGGACTTAGGTGGGCCAGGATAGCTGCTCTTTTGAGGCAAAATTCTGTTTAGCACACACAGCATAAAGCCATTGAGACCCAATGTGTCCACACTTCTTTCAGGTGACACTTCTTTCATGATTGCAACCCAGTGGTGCTCAGCATGTCTTTTCTCACTTTGGTTGGTTTATAAGAAATTAGGGTTACAAAACTCACTGAAAGATCTTCTGGAAGGGGTAGGGGACTGTAATCATAGCTATTAGGCAAATTGATTTTGCACAACCATACTCTCATGGCACACCTGCTCAAATGCTCTGGCCAGGATTGCTTGTGGACAACATGAAGGACAAGTTAAAACCTCACCTGGTCTCTTGGGTTCTTCTTGATTGTCAATGATCAGTTCACTTTTTGGGCAAATCTTTTACGTTCTAGTGCTATTGCCTCCCTGTTAATCTTTTGTCAGCCCCTTAGCCCGTTGGGCTGACAGGAGGAGGATTGGCATATGTGGTTTGCTGAAACCTCCACCACTGTCCTGCTGTCAGTGTAGGGTCTTGTTCAGGAGCCCCTGTGCTGTGTTCTCACCAGCATGAGGCCTCCAGGGCTGAACAGCAGGAATACATTCTCCATTCGATGGAAAGGCATCACTCCCTATCCAGACAGGCCTCTCTTAATTGTTTTTCTGGTGCTTTCACATACACATGCTTCCAGTCATACGTAATTTATTCCGATATGAATATTTCTGTTAAAAACTTGGCAGATTTGTGTGGAGATTAAATTTTTCCATTTTTTCCTCATGGAGTTGCAGCAGCCCCAGCAGTGCCCACTAGTGAAATCTGGGTTGGCTCAGAGGTTTGACCCTGAGTGGATCAAATCAGTGTAACTGCAGAGGCAGGACCTGCTGAGCTCAGTCTTCATCAGCAGTTCAGCAGCACTGGTGTAGCCAGAGGATGTAAAAGCAATGTGTTTCCCCTCCCTAGTAAAAGCTCTTACAGGGAAAGCAATAACTTCTTAGGCTGTCATTGCTTGATCAGCTGATGTATAACTCCAGACTAATTGAATAGCAGACTTTTAGCTGGGTTGGAAAGCTTTTAAAAAACCAAAGGCCTTTGCATTACAGTGAACTAAAGCTATTAGCCCCTAATTAAAACATGAGGTTTCATCTTTACCTTTCTAGAGATCACAGAAATCTATGTATTTTTCAGGCTGTAAGCCAGAAATCAAACATTCATCATGTAATTGCAGTAACTGTGTGCTAATGCTTCTCATTAAGTGTGATTTATGAATTCCAGAAGAGCCCACGAGGTAAATATATGAAATTATTCTGAAGTCTGCAAAAATGAAGGTATTCATTTCTTTGGATTGCTGTTCAGCAGGAAGGATTTAACATGAACATTACAGCTTTCACCATTCAGTAAAGACACTGCATTTGGACACCTGTACTTTGCAATTTCCTCTGTGCCACTGTTGATCTTTCACCCAAGATTACCCTTCATCTGTCAGCAGGGAAAGCAATGTGGCTTCAAGGCAAGCCTGTTTTGCTGCACCTCAGAAGAGGTGTCACCTTCCCCTGCTCTTCTGCTTGTTTGCTGAGTGACCTTGAGTAACTTCCCATCCAGATCTTGAACGTGTCTTTTTTGTAATCTGTCAATAGGAAATGGTGTGTTACAGAAATGTGATGGCCCTGTTATACAGCTAACCAATCTCTGGTCCTGCAGTCAGGACATAAGTATCAAAGAAGGAATGTAATAAATGTTTGTAGAGGTTCACAGCAACTGGGACAAAGAAGAAACTGCCAAGTTCTGAAATGTAGCAGGGGAAATGAAATATCTACACTGATGTTTGACCTTAACTAATTAGATCCTGCACAGGAGTGTCTAACAGGATGAAAATGTTTTGTATTCCTTATTTCCTGCTCAGCCTCAGTGAGCAGGAGCAATTTAGGGTGAAATTAAATCTTTCCTGTGCTCTGACATGCTGCTTTAGAGTAGAGCACTCTCACATTACCTTGTACATGTAATCTGAAGACAGAATGAAGGGTTTGTTGTTTCTGTATCAATCAGTGAGATGTGATGAATGATCTTTGTAATTTGGGGTCATTATAACAAAATAAAAACTTTGAAGGTCTTATTTTTACCTCCCCCTGCTGCAGCTCTCTGAGCAGCTTCATGTGCAGAGATGTTAAAGCAAAATAATTGGACAATCAGAGTCAGAATCAGCTCCTGAACAGTTACAGAGATCTGAAGGTTTCCAGTGAGAGGGATCATGGGCCCAGGGTAGGTCTGTGTTTAGCCTCAACTATACCTGCCCATGCCCTGGCATTCCCTCACAGCTGGAGGAGATCCAAGTCTCCTTACAAAGTGTGTGACCCAGTGTGTAAAGCCTGTCCTGGGTGCAGAAATGATGGTAAGCTCATTCCTCTGATATTTGTATAGATTTTCAGCATAATTTTTTGTCCCATCCATGTAAGTGTGTCAATGGATAGTTCCTCTAGATTTCTGCCCTCTCCCCAGCAGATAGTTCTTGATACTAATGGAAGGTTTCTGCAGTAAAGGAGCCCTGGGCAGCTCTGACTTTTGTCTGCCATCTGCATGTACTCAAATCTTTCTGGCTCTAAGAATCCTGCTCTTCCAGGCCAAAAATGAGGGGGCCATCTCACTTGCTTCTACCTTGCTCTTCCAGGTAAATTTTAAGCCCTACATAAACAGATTTTCAAAATCCTAAATTAGAGGCTTATTCCCTTCTAGAGCAGCAACAGATACAAAAGACACAACAGCTGAATGTACTATTTTAGCTTGGAAGAGGTGGACTGCCAGAGCAAATGCTTTGTTACTCAAGAAAGCAGGGGACAGGGCAAACCAGTTCAGCAAATACTGCGTGGAAGTGCAATACTTGCTGGAGTATTGGGAGCAATCAGCTGCCTGCTCTGTGCCTGTCTGCAAGCCAGAGTTCATGCAGCAGACTCTTGACCAAACTGCAGTTTATTAATGGCTTATGCAGGAACAAAGTCAATAATAAAAGGCTAACCAGGGTGCTGGCGATGCAGGCTCCTGGATCCGATTTTGCTGGTTTCCCTAAAAGGGGCTTGCATGCCTTTTCCCAGCCATTCTCTCCAGGAATCTGTGTATAAAAATATTTGTTCCATAACCACAGCGAACAGCCTCCCATTGCCTGGCAGCCGCCTGCATACTTGAGGCTTTCTGCCGTCTCTGAAGTTTAACTCTGCAGGAGCCTGTGCTGACGCTGCGCCTAATCCTAATTTCGGGCTTTCATATCCCCAGCCCGGCCCCGTGGGACTGGTGCTGCTGACAATGGCAGCAGCACATCCCCGGTGAGTATAGGGCGAAGATTAGCCTTCACATTGTGCCACTAATGATAAGTAGACACGAGGATAATAAGGAGCACTCTTGTAGTGCTTTACGTCTTCAAAGTGCTCTGCTGCTACTATCTAATTAAGCTGCCTTGTGAAAAAGGTATGTGTTTCTGTTGTGGGTAATGTAACTGTGCTGTATTGTTATGCAATAAACCAGAATTGGATGGTGCTTTCAGATAGCAAACAGGAAATCAATTACCCAGCTACTGGCTGCTCACATCCCAACAAGTGAGCCAGCTTCAAAGCTGCCCCACGTCTTTTGGTTAGCCTTGGCACATCTTTGGGAGGCTCGAACATTCACGGAAAGCAGCACAATGCAAAGTGTTTAACGATGTGGTTCCAGTGGTTTACAGCAGCTCACTTTGCAGCAGCTCAGTTTCATCAGTGCCTTTGGCCTCAGCCATCTCTTAGTCCTGCCCAGAGGATGCAGTCCCAGTACCACTGAGTTAAACCCAGGCACTGCTGGGGCTTAACCAAAGAACCCCACTTTCTGTGCTGCTGGTGCCGTGTTGTACTGGTGTATACTGGTCACAAAGGAAAACAAGGTCACGCTGTGCTGCCATGGCAAAGAAGAGTGGATGCTCTACTTTATCTGCAAGATTTCAAAGCCTTCTCAAGGCAGCAAAGCAGCTGCTCACAGCACCCCAGCGCCTGCCAGCAGCTGCAAACATCCTCATGAGCCTGCAGTCAGCAGAACTGTGGGTATTGGTAAATGCCACAAGAAGAAAGATAACCCTGATTATACAGTGTTGAGCTCTGAGTGGCCTGTTTTCTCTCAGGAAAGAGCTTGAGGTCACTCGACAGATTTCTGACAATACAAGCTCAGCAGTGGGTCCAAAGACAATGGTAAGGTCAGGACAGATGGGAAACTGAGAAGATAGTGAATGTAGTTAGGTCCCTGAATAAATCCAGGTAGCAGCCACATCTTGAATAGTCTGTGCAGCCTGCTTGATCCAATTGAGTTAGTCCTTTTGGAGCGAAAAAGGGCACTGCCGAGCTATGAAATATATAGAGAAGGATAACACAGTATGGGAAGGCATTTGTGTGAAGAAAGATGTGCCGATTTAGACTGCTCAGCCTGGAGAAGACACTAATGTGGAGAGATTTGGTCACAGCTATGAATGGCACAGGGACGAATAGGAGGAACAATACTGTGGCAGAGAAGGCTGGGTGCACCCACTGAACTGGCAGAGGTGAAAGGAAATGCTCCTTCACACAGTGTAATGAGGAATTGTGGAGCAAGCACAGGATGCTCTAGGTGCCAAAACAGAAGTGTGTTCAGAAAGCGATTAGGCAGATTGATGTCAGTGAGGACTGGCCACACAGCTCCAGAACCAACCACTGCCTCCAGAAGTTTCTCACCACGGGCTGACAAGAGACTAAAGCAGAAGAAGTATCACTCTGTAGGTACGTACAGAGTACCTACAGAGTGATTTTGGGATAGGTGAACTCTGGCTCTGGTTTACTGTCTGCTTTCATGTTCTCCCAAACCCATGGTGCACACTGTTTCTGTAGCGTTGTGCCAACATTTGTGCTACTGTGAGTAAAATGCGACATGTGATGCCAAAGCAATCGCATTCTGAAAAAAGTGTGGCGCGCTTTGTGTTGTACAAAAGGATTTTCCTGTGATAGGGAAGACCTGCCCATTTGCCTTTGTGCCTTTTATCCCACTCAGGAGTGGGGCCTTCCTCTCTGAATGCTTTCCCATGTACAAACAAGTGATTAAACAGAAGTAGAAGACACTACCCTCTCTTGGTCCATCAGTTGCAATCAGTTAATTCAGGATTCCAAAACTGTAACACCAACTTAAAAATTAAACCAAATATCTTTATTGTTTGCACCACACAGAAAATATCTCCATAATCCAAAGCACTAGGCAGTACTTTTAAAGAAGGAAATCTTCTTTATTCATGCCCTTATAAAGTGGAACTTATATTAAGATATGTTCATGCTATTACTTTTTTACAGAAGGGAAATTGTTTGACAGAGATTACATGGTTCAAGTTCCTCATGTTTCTTTTTTAATATTTCAATATTCTCACAGAACTGATTCAAAATTTATATTAAAAAAAAGAACTCCTTGTCCTCCGCTGTCTTGTTGTTCTTCCTAAACCTGCGGGCAGGACCCCCCCATCTCACAGGGGCACCCGTTGTGCAGGACTGGCTCACATGGAGGGATGCCCCGCCCAACGCAGCCTGCATCCCACCAGTGTTGCTGTGAGAACTGACCCCAGGAAACTACAACCTCCAGAGGCAAATTCTGGTGGATGAGCAGCAGGAGATAGTTCAAGTGCTGCTGGGTGGGAGGCAGAGCTGTACTGGAGGTGATGAGCCTGCTGTGCTCTGAACAGCTGTTAACACCACACCTGCTCTGAAGCAGCCTGTGAAAGTTCGTTTCCGGGGCACTGCACTGTTCGTGCTCAGGTAATGAGCAGCTACTCTACCTGCTTCCAACAAAGGAACCCTTTCCCCCTATCCCAAGAGGAACAGCATTTGAAGTGCTGGGGGCTTCCCCTTCCTTCATGCATTGCCCAGATGGTTCTTCTGTATGCTGAGGGTGCTGAAATGGGGGTAAACTGTGTAGAGGACCTTTTACCCTTAACTTGTAAGGTTTCAACCAACAAACACATCCTTGAGAATCCCTTCTGTGACACAACCATGTGCCGGGCTTTGGCTATTGCATGTCCCAGAGGAGAGAGAGAGAACATCAGCTGCTGTGAGGGGTGCTTGCTTGGTGATTGCCAGGGTTGTGGCAGCTCCAGAGGGCATTCCTTGGGCTCCAAGGGAGTGCTGTGAGGGCAGCCTCAGCTCAGGGGCTACACCAGCTGCATCACAGACCCCGTTTTTATGGAAATAACATACCTCTAACTGCTGTATTATCAGGACTGTTGAAGTCTTGAAGTTGCAAAGTGTGATGGTCTCCATTTGTCATCCTCCCCAGATTAACACTGTAGCTTTTTATCAGAGGATTTTGTAGAACCTCTCATCGTTCAAGCTGTTTCCTTGCAAATAGATGGCTGCAGTGTGTGACAACCTGAGTGCCTGGGCGACCCAGCACAGATAGAGGTACTTGCTCAGCCTGCGGGTGTTGTACTGCCTCGAACCTGGGACCGGTAGAATGAACAAATGCAGCCACAGTCTGATACCCTGCGGGACAATTCCTCCCCCACCACGGGACGGATGTGACTGACGCCAGCCTGTCTCTGTTGAGGTTTAAGGGCAAGGCATCTTCCCTGCATGAACTGCAGCAGAGAGCTGTGCTGCAGAGACCCTGGCAGGGTTAATGTACAGCATCACTCCCTGCTCTGCTCCCCTGGGGTGCAAAGACAGCTGTGGTTAGGAGTGTGTCAGGGAGAGCAGCTGGATCCTGCCAAGCCAGTGAAAAACAGCCTCTCCTCCCAGAGGAGACAGCCCTCCAGGTGGTGTGTGGCTCCCTCCTGCCCACAGAGCTGTGTGAGAGGAAGATGATGGGGCAGCTGCCAAGGTTCTGTGGTCCCAGCCACAGATACTGGACTGGAGGGCTGGCACTGGCTACCTGGGGAGCAGGGCTGGCTGCACAGGGTGTGCAAAGCCTTATGGTAGCAAATGAAAGACCTTTGGACTATGAACACCACGCACAGTGCAACTGCTGGGCTGCCTGGGCTGCTCAAACAGTAAACAGGTGTGCTCAAGGACATTTTGGGAAGGATCTAGAGACTCATGTTGGCTTGTGGGGAACTTGCTGCTTAGCACTCATCAAGTTGGAGGCATAAATGGCCACCAGGAAGCTGTGACCTGTGTGGCTCTGGTTTGTGGGTTGGTTTGCTGTCTCACACTTCGAACCACTTGAGCCATTTGAGGATGACTGTGCTCACAGAGCTGTGCTCTCCTACACACTGGGCACGGGGCTCGCTCTGGAGCTCTGGCAGAGCGCGTGGGCCACATGCAGGTGATGTACAGCTCAGGCAGGCTCAGGCTGCAGAGGGGCTCCCCCAGCTCACCCTGTAAGGTGGCCATGGCAGGCTGAAGGCTGCGTGGTTTGTGATGTGTGTGGGGGACATGGTTTCTCCTGCAGATTTTAAAGGGAGGGTGAACAAATACATGGAGAGGCCTCAGTGCCACACACACTTGCGCCTCTGGTGTCTCTAATCCTGTATATGACCCTTCATATATGAAGCCACTAAGGCTCTGATTTTACCTTATGTGTAACTCTTCCTGTAAAAACCATGTGACTTTTTTTTCTTGTTGCTGTTAGAGGAAAAGAGACCTGTCTAGCCTTGAGTTACTGCTGTTTGATTCTCAAATACACTTTTTTACAAAGGTTCTCATCAAAACATTGTGTTTAGGACAGAAGAACAAGAGGCTAGACAAAGCTCACAGCATTCCCTTGCTGCATGGGGCAGCCAGGGCAGAAGGATCACAGGCAGCAGGATTGCTGACAGCAGCAGATGCTCTGCCCCAGCTTGGTTTGACCGTGCAACAGAAGACACTGCACGAGAGTGCTCTGCTAAAGAAAAACCTTGTATCTAGCTCCCCTCCTCCTTTTTCTCTCCCCTTTCTACAGCAGCAGACTGGGGAGATTGTGTAACTCGGTCTTGGCCACAAATCTCTCCAGAAGAGGTTTACAGAAAACCTGTTTATTGCTTCTTTGCATTTCCGGGTCTTACTGGAAATGAAGTAAAATGCCAACTTCAAAGCTCTGCATTTGTCAGCACTCGATACCACCTCCTGCCTCTCCTCCAGCTGCTGCAGAGCATCACAGCACTGGCTGCTGGGTCTATTTTATGAACAAGTGCACAGGCAGCAGAGGCTCCTTCCCACACACCTATGTGGCACAGGGGTTGTTCCTGCCTGTGGTGTGCCACGTGAAGCAGAAGACCTGGCTGTGTGTTGCCCTGCAGTGCTTTACACCACAGTGTGCTGCCTGTGCTTTCCTGGAGCACAGCGTTCCTCCCCGGGTGCTCTGCGCTCAGGCAGGGGTTTCTTGGAGCTGCTCTGCTATGTTGTGTCTACCATGGAAGTGACAGTAGTGTAACATCTCCATCCTGCCAACATCTCTCTTATAAGAAAATGCATGGCCTGGAGCAGAGAGTCAAAACCAGAAGCCTGTATTTTCATTGGAGACACATCACTTGACAGCTCAGCAGCAGCTAGGACCATCTGTGCTCCTCAGTTCCTCCTGCTAACCAAAAATCCCAGGCTGAGGAACATGAGAAACTGCCTTGCAGCAGTAGAGAGTTGGAAGAGGATGTGGGCTGTGGCAGAGCCAGAACTCCAGCTTGGATGGAAACTGAGTGTTTGAGTAAGTGGGAGCAAGACTCTGGCTGAGGAGCTGGCTCGCTTCTCCCTGCTGAACACTTGTGAACGTTGAGTCAGCACCGTGCTAGGAGCCGTGGTGTGCCTGGGCTGTGCCTTGGGACAGCACAACACACAGGGTTTCATTGATCCTCTTTGATCCTTTCAGTTTATTTACAGAGAAAATCTCCCCATTACCTTTCCTTGGGCTTTCGTGACTGGCTACCAATGCCATCCTCTTCCTCCCATTCCAGCCATTCTGACTGTGATGAGCAGAAGAGGAGGATTGCTTTACTGCATGAGCCTTGGCTCTGTTTTCCTCTGTGCTGAGGGTTCCTAGCAGTTTCAGCAGGTCTGATGCTAACATTCAAATTTTGTTCTCCATGTTCAGCACACCAGTGTTCTTCTCACTCCTGACAGCTACAGGGAGTGTCCCCTGGCTTGTGTGTCCAGCTAGAAAGGAGTCATTTTGCTGCAGACCAAAGAAACTCTCAGATTTTTCTAAATGTGCCTGGGCTTCAGTTTTCTGCTTGAGGGAGCAGAAGGAGTGTTTTTCATCCAGCTTGGTTTCCTGAGGCAGCAAACCCCAGGACCAGGCAGTGCCAAAGCTGGTGTGCAGCGGGGACAGCTTCACCCTGCTGTGCCCTTTGGGCTGTGACACCTTCAGGCAAGGAACCCCTTCTAGCAGCTCAGCCCCACTGGGATCTCCCTCTTCGTGAGCCCCACAGGAGAAGGATGTGACCCCACAAAACCCCCAGCCTGCAGATCTTTCCCAAGGTGAGCACTTGAGCTACTGCTCTTCCTGTAGTCACGTGGAGCTGCAAACTGTAATGGATCTCTGGTAAAGATATTTTATTCACTAAAAAAAGAAAAACCCAAACCATCAGGAAATGCCCCATTAGTGCACTGGAGATTGAAGCAGGCTGGAAAACTCTAGGCTGTACTGTAACAGCACTGCCTGTGATGTAAAACCCATGTGTTCAGCAGGCCAGAAGCCAGGAGCCCCAGGCTCTAATCCCAGTGCTGAGCTCCACAACTTGGCGAACAGAGCTACAGGAAGAGGGGGAGGGGCTTTGTTTAAATTTCCCCACGTTTTCCTGGGCAGGATCCTTTTACTATACACATTAACAGTTTATGAGTCCCTAGGTTTCTTGGGTCTTCCATGGCAGATGTCCTCTCAACCCTGTGGCCATCCCCAGCCCATCTGTGTCTCCCTGCCTGGCAGGAGCTGCTCTGTGATGCCTGATGCTTCCTGCACAGACACAGAGCTGGGAGCGGGATAGCAGTAGGGAAAGCACTGGGAGGAGGCATCCCAGCACATGAGGCAGTGTGTGAGAAGCCTCTGCAGTGCAAGTGCTCCTGGGCACCTCCTCAGCTCTGAAATACTGTTTCAGAATTGCAGTGTGTGTGTGTGATGTGAGTCACCCTTAGTCTGTTATTCTCAAGAGTGTCACAGCTCTTCCACCCTAAGGGCTGGGGCTGTACCAGTTGGTGGAAGGTGTGTGTGTCCCCAAAGGCCATCAATAACATGCATGAAAACAAGGGGCTGGGTTAGTTTTGGTGGAGTTTGTTTGGTTTTTCAGATTTTTTTCCTGCTGTGATTAAGAAGAGCTCTTGCTCACCAAGAAGGCATTTGCTAGCGGCATGCCTGTCTCTCATTAGAGGATAAAAACAGTTCATGGCTCTTTCGGGGCTGATAATAGTAAGACCTTCGAACACATAAGATAAACTGATCTCTAAGTGAACTAAGGACTAAGTTCAAAATTGGAATACATTTCTAGAGCCAGTTACTAGGAAGAAACTGGGAGTTTCACTTCAGGAGCAGGGAACTGGAATGCCAGCAATGGACACGGATTCAGCAGTTGGGCTATTTTTGGCTTGTGAACCGTTCTAATTGCTGTTTATTTTTAAGGTCATTTTCTGTTTGCATAGCATGTACACCCTTCTGGTGGGTGGGAGGCATTGTAAAAACAATCACTGCTGCACAGTTAGGAACCAGGCTTGGAAAGTGATGGAAAAAACAGAACTCAGTGTACTTACTGCTTTAAAACCAAAAAACATCTGCTTAGGTCATAAGGTTTGTTGGCCCACTCTAAGCTGTGTCCCCACCGGAAAAACACCATTCCAGTTCATACAGACTACTGCAGGGGATTGCAAAAGACTTGGGAAAAGTCTGTTGGATGATAACATCGTATAAATAGAAAGGAAGCACCAGCTTTGGATATTTTTTTCACTCGCCCTTACCTTCAAGCAGTAAATAGAAACCCAGAGCAGTCTCCCCAGAGCTGAGGAGCCAGAACTTGTGCTACTTGGCCAGGCCTGGATCCCAGCTCCCGTTTAGGACTCTTGTTCAATAACAATACACTTTATTGTCCTGTTTTCCTGGCTTCTTCCAGTTGGCCATATCTTTATTCACACGCAGTCAAGCGATACAAATTCATTGGAAAAGTGGCAGTTTATCAAAGACATTAAGAATGATTAATTTTGAACTGAAATTTAAAAAAACCCTAAGTCTGGCCATCTGTCAAGCAATGCACTGCTTGTTACAGGTCATGGACAGGAAAAAGTTTATAACATTGTCAGTGTATTCCCAGCATGTTGCTTTTCCAGAGCATAAAATACACAATACAAAAATATACTAAAATGAATAACAGTTTGTAGAAATGTCTGCTGCAAAACAGATTGCTGTTGTCTGATTTCTTGTATATTTACTCCCATGCTACATTATGATAGAATACTTGAAATAAACAGTTTATTTCTTACTTAATTTGAACTTTAAAGTTGATCTCAAGTTAACTAGAAAGTCTTTGGCTCCAATCCTTGAAGTACTAAAGGACCTTAACTTTGGAATCATGAGACTGATAGACATGAGGTGAGCCCACAAGTGAGAATTCAATGCCTTGGGCAACAGCCCAGAAGGGAAGTTGAAGTGCTGTACTTCATAGTATCTTAATGTATCTTAATTTGGGCCATTTTCCTGTATTTTTCAAGATTTTATCAAGTCTTCCCTGGGCTGTCCTTTTACCTGGTAGACTTTAGTTCTTCAAGTTTCTAGTAATTGGGTATAACTGTGTTTAAGATCTGGGCTCTGCTCTTAGTTGAGTCAACTGCAGTACATCCCTTGCTCCTTATTTCACTGCTCAGTGTAATTTTACCTGCCCCTTTCCCCTCTCCTCCCTCCTGACCCAGGACCAAGACCATGGCCTCCTTCCATGTGAGAGAGCTGGGTGCTCCAGTGTTTTGCTAGGGTTGCTCACACCAAGTCTCATTCAGAGCACCACTCTCTTAGTGTTTCCAATGTTGAGAGACCCCAGTGTAGACAGGGAAGCCAGTGCCAGCCTTACCATGCAGGGATGAGCAGCTATTCCCTGGGGCTGGCATGCTTGCAATAGCAATCTCTGATGCAGATGCAATGCTCAGGGAAAACAGCCCCTTGCCATGACAGAGGAACACACAATGAGCAGGCAAAGTGCTCAACTCTTGCTTCTTTTTCTTCCTAGAGCCAATCTCAGAGCATTTCCAAACAGAAGTTAGTATTGCTGTGTTTCTGTAGAGAGGAAGACTAAGGCACCGAAGGGCAAACTTGTTTGGCCAAGACTTATCTGCAGGTCTCTGCCACAGTTTATGCTATTCACTGAGCTGTTGCTCTCTGCACACATGTTGTATGGGATACATTCTCAGAGGGGCAACCTCATCTCTGCTTCCCCCAGACAGCTTATACAGAGGCCAAGATCCATCTTCCTAGGCACAGCCTCCAGAGAAAACATCAAAGACACGCATTGGAGGCCAGAGGCTGGCTTCCCAATGTCTACACTCCACCAGCTCCAGGGAGGTCAGCTATGGAAAGATGACCAGGATACCTGTGAGGTATAAAACTCCGTGTCTGGTGGCCACCGGTCAGCTTTGTCATCATCAGACTTGTCACTGTCATCACCGCTGGAGGGTTCGTAGCCCTGGATGGCTGAGCAGATGGGCTCCGTCTGCCTCAGATCTGCCTCTGCCTCCTTCTTCTTCTCTGCCAGCAGCTGCCTGTAGCACAGGTTGCAGACCCTCAGGGGCTTGGGGGACAGCCGGGGCATCAGGAACCTCTGCCTGGAGCAGTCTGCGCAGACGACAAAGCCGCACTTGCGGCAGTGGTGCCTTCGGGTGAGCGTGGAGAACTTGGTCTGCGTGCAGCGCATGCAGATGTCCGTCGCCTTGTCCGGGATCCAGGGAGCCGCGTGCTCCGTGGAGGGCTGTCGGCCCGTCTTCGTCAGCAGGTGCCTGATGCACTCCTCCAGATGGCTGATCCACTCCTTCCGCTCCGTGAGGGAGGCCGCGGAAACCACAAAGGACTTCTTGGAGGTTTTGATCATCCAACGGTTCTTCA
Organism: Sakesphorus luctuosus; assembly: GCA_013396695.1. NCBI lineage: Eukaryota > Metazoa > Chordata > Aves > Passeriformes > Thamnophilidae > Sakesphorus > Sakesphorus luctuosus. The sequence continues at coordinate 104,761 of VWZD01001862.1, forward strand.
TCTGCAAGGTGTCTGGCAGCGTCTCCAAAGTGACATCTTCAAGGGGAATGATGTGCTGGGAATTGTACTTTCTTTTGTTGATGACTATGCTGCCATAGACAAGGATGTCATTGAAAAGGAAGAATATGCGAGGCTTTGGTTTCTTGCGGCATTCTTTGGTTAAAATCCCTTCTCCTAGAAGGACCCTTCCAGGCAAGGCTAAGGGCTGTCCAGAAGCCCCAAAGCAGTTTTCCACAGCAGCAATGCGCTGGCTGTTGATCTCAGTGTTTGCAAGATGGTCCACCATCTCCAGCTCACTCTGAAGAGAGAAAAACAAAGAGGGAAGTTGTGAAGCTGCAAATATCTGCACTGGGGTGAAGGTGAGTAGCTGGTGTATGCACAGGTGAGAAGCTACTAATGCACCCCAGGATACAAGTAATCTCCTGAGCACTCTGCACATGAGTTTGTTACTTTTCTTAACTAATACTTGAAACTTTCTGACCTCACTTTGCATCAGCCCACTCTATACTGGGATAGTTCAGTTTGCAGCAATGGAAGCCCCTGAAGTCAGAGCCAGCTCTTCCATTATAGCTCTGCTTCTTAGCAGTATAACTGTGTGCCATTAGTAAAGGAAGCCACTGGGTCTGAACCTGCTTTTATGCAGGTGTAAATACTTGCTCAGGAGTTACCATACTGTGACAGCTGAAGGGTACCAGGACCTGCCCCATCTATCCCTCTTGCAGCTGGGAGCTAACTTACACTGGGCTAGACAGGCCCAGGGAGGAGGTCTGTGCTTTTGGGAGCAAGCCTTCCATTTCTGACTGCACACCTGCTTTCTCAAGAACTATTTACAGGCACACACACTCCACAGCCCCATTTTGGGCCAGAGCTGAGGCAGGAACAAAACAAAACACTGTGGTATCACTTGTTCCCACTGGTCCTCCCTGCATGACAAAAAGAGACAAAAAAAAAGAGGAAAGAAAAAAGCCCCTGTTATTCACCTAACGGTGAATAAAGCCACACGGGCTAAGGCTTTCCTCCATCACTCCAGGGTTGCCAGTGCTTCCAGTTGCAAGACACATCATTCTGAAAACAGTCTGCTCTCTGCTGAAGGGGAAGTGGAATGAAGCACATTCATGCCTCCCACACTTCTGCATCCTTCTTCCCATACAATCTGGGATTTTGATAGTCTGCTGGTTTTTGTTTTACTAGAAAATCTAGAAAAGGGCAATTGAAGTGAAAGCAAATGTTTGCTGTTGGTAGTTTGCAGCAAGGAAGGCATTCCATGTAAGGTCATTTTTGTTGCCTCTACCCCCTGGTGCACTGAAGGATCTGCCCCAAGGCTGGCTGGCCATGGGAATGTGAGTCATTTCCTCCTCCAGAGAGGTAGCTCAACCATCACGAGGCAGCTCTGAGATCACAGGGATGTGTGTTCCCTGGTTCACTGAACCAATAATGCAGACCTGTTCTCCACTGCTTTCCCAGTCCTCCTTGTCCAGAGTGCCTGCTGCCATGGAGGCTGGAGGGGAAAAGGGAGAGGATAACGACGACGTGCTCCAGTCCTGTATTTTTGGGGTAATGATAACTTACATTCTGCCCTTGTCCTTTACCCCAAATCACCCATTCCCGATGCTGGAAGGGAAACCATGGAGCTGCTGCTGAAGGCTGCTGCATGCAATTTACCTCTTGCCTGAGCTACCTGGCAGACAGACCAGTCAATTCCACCAAGTTCCCAAAATTTTCTTCTCTAGAGCATGCCAAGGTAAAAAGGCACAAGGCCAAGACACAGGTTTAGCCCTGGGAGATCTAAGGTAAGTGACTTGCCCTGCAGAAATAGCTTTCACAGAGAATCACTGATGGCCAGTGCTCCTGAAGAGCTGGCTTCCTTGGGCCCTCACTCAAACTTAGAGGGAAGGATGTGTATCCTCAGGGCCTCAAAGCACTGGAATGCATTGGCTGGAGCTGGGACAGTGTTAAGCATATCCACTCGTGTGGGTGTGCAACAGCCATCTGAGAGGGTGACTCACCACATCCCACCACAAGCCAGATCAATCCTGCCCTGAGTTCCAGACAGTGCTCAGCCTGAGGAACCACATAAAACCCAATTTCATGTTAGAATTGTGACTCACTGCAAATAATCCACAGTTTGGCTTTGGAATGCAAGCACTTTGTGAACTGGGTAAATAAAGATAGCTGCTGAGTGTTATTATGGTCTCCTTTCCTGGGAGATGAGAGCCTCTCCTTTTGGAACAAAATGAGGATATGAAGCCTAATCTATTTTATTGATTTTGGTAAATATTTTTTTCCTATTTGCTCAAATTTGCCATGTCAGGTCAGCAGGTCACAGAGCTTATTACCTACCAAATGCTTTATGTGCCCATGTGCCACATACAGCAGCAGCTTATCCAGTTGAAATGAGGATGGGAAGATGTACTTTACCAGTGTGCTGCTTTTCACGGAGGTTTTTGGCATGGCAAATTTTGGGGCTGCCTTTTTTCACCAAGATCTGTCAGTTCTGCACATGATCAAATACTATGCAGTGAGTATGACTGATATTCAAAGGAAAAAATGCTGCTTGGCACTCCACTCCAGAAGTAAGCACGCCACAAGTTTTAACAATGAGTGCTTGTTCACTTGGGATTATAAACAGCCATGTTGATGCATGCCAGGCAGAGCAGTTCAACTTAAGTTCCTGGGTCAGTGAGTCTGGGGTATGTTTATCAAGACTGTGTGTATCCAAGGCTTAGGTGTACGAATGTAGTGAGCTGTTCTACCTGATCCTTCTGTTCTTGCTATCTGACAGAACAGTCTTGGTATCCACTGCATACCTAGTGCATACCACACGCACAGGATGGTCCATGAGTATCAGCACACTGAGATCTGACTGCTGAGCTCTGACAGCAGAAAATGCCCCAAGCCTCATCTCTCTGCAGCTCTCTCTTACTTTCTCCTTCTGCTTTACTCAGCTGAGAAATCTCTTCTGGAGTTAGGGCTGGCTAAGCTTTTGCTCACCAAGCACAGGACACAGGACGCAGCTGCCAGAGCAGGCATTTAGAGCAAGCAAACAGAGTTCCTCTCCTTCTCCTGCCTGCGGGGATTTCAGCTCGCCTCTCCCTCTTTCCCGGCATGCTGTAACTGCTGAGGGAAATGGGGCAGGCTCCAGCAATCCCCTTCCTGCCATGCCATAAGGAACCCAATTCAGCACACGTACACTTTGGGACTGGCTGTCACATTAGGCCTTTGAGAAAGTCCCCAGACTGACTGAGCTACCAAGCTTCTTGCCACTGCTGCTCAGCACAGGGCCAGAGGGAGGGGACCGCCGAGCAGTGGCTTTTGAGGAGTTCAGACTGAGGCTACCAAACCCTGCCGCCTGCAGCCTGAGCTCAGCTGTGGCTCTTGCGAGTGCCAGCGAAGCTCAGAGGCGCCCAAGCAGCATAGGAAGGAAGGAAGGAAGGAAGGAAGGACAACCCGAAACTCAAGGAAGAGTCTCACTCCCTCTCTCCCTCCCTCTCCCCTGCTCTATCCATGCATATATCCCCAGGCGGAGCAGCGAGGCGCACTCCGCCCGCACCTCCGGGTCCCGCTCCGCTGCTCATCGGCCTCCCCGTGCTGGGGGGGCGCAGGGAGGGCACTCTCGGGTGTCGGAGGTGACAGGACAAACGTGATAGCACTTGGCCAGGCTCGGGCTCGGCAGGAGCTCGTGACGAACGACACACGCGGGCTGGCTGGCGAGGGTGGGCAACCACCGAGGGAAGAGACAATTCCCTGTCCCTCGCAGAGCCCGAGAGCCCACGAGCCCCTTTGGAAGAGGCGCACGACTCAAGGTGCGGGGGTTCCCCTTACAGCTCCGCGGTGGGAGCACTTTCTGGGGGTTTGGTCAAACTTGGTAATTTGAGTCCCTTTAGAAACCCCAACAAATCCGCCCCTCTGAGCGGCGCTTGGGCCAGCACAGACACCGGGGGGCTGCAGGCACCGCACACGCGTGACGGGACCCCTGGGCGGGCAGGACACGCCGAGGGTCCCCCGGCCGAGCCCCCCTCGCCGCTCTCTCCGTCCGCGGGCGGAGCGCGGCCAACACATCGCCCCGCTCCCCCTGCACCGCCCCGGCGGCGGAAACCCCGACAGTCCCAAAGCCCTCCTGCTCCGCGCAATCCGCCCCGCCAGCACCGCGCAGACCTTCCGCTCGGGACCCCGCTCCGGCCGTACCTCCCGGACCTGGCCCGGCGAGCGATCCCGACGCCCGCGCCGGGCGCATCCGCCGCGCTCCCCGCGCCGGGCCCCGCTCCGCGCCCCGCTCCCCGCCCACCGCGCCCGGCGGCCAATGGGCGCTCCGGGACGGGGCTGTCGGGGCTGCGTGTGTGCGATGGGTGTGTGTGTGCGGTGGGGGTGTGTGTGTGATAGGGGTGTGTGTGATGGGTGCGTGTGTGCGATGGGTGCTTGTGTGCCATGGGAGCGTGTGTGCGATGGGTGCGTGTGTGTGATAGGTGTATGTGCGATGGGTGGGTGTGTGCAATTGTGTGTGTGCAATGGGTGTGTGAGTGTGATAGGTGTGTGTGTGCGATCCGTGCATGTGTGTGATGGGAGCATGTGTGTGATAGGAGCGTGTGTGTGATGGGAGCGTGTGTGCGATGGGTGCGTGTGTGCAATGGGTAGCATGTGTGCCATGGAGCGTGTGTGCCATGGGAGCGTGTGTGCTGTGGGACTGTGTGTGCCATGGATGTGTATGTGCGATAGGTGTGTGTGTGCAATGTGTGCATGTGTGCAATGGGAGCATGTGTGTGATGGGAGCGTGTGTGCCATGGGAGCGTGTGTGCTGTGGGACTGTGTGTGCCATGGATGTGTATGTGCGATAGGTGTGTGTGTGCAATGTGTGCATGTGTGCAATGGGAGCATGTGTGTGATGGGAGCGTGTGTGCCATGGGTGTGTGGGTGTGATGGGGGCGTGGGTGTGATGGGAGGTCTAGTGGCTCCATGTGCCCCATGGATGTGTGTGCCCAGGGCTGTGTGTGCCTGCTGACATCCACCACGCTCCTGCACGCCCTCCACTTGACTCCACAAGTGTCACAAAGATACACCAAATCGATGTATTTGGTTTGCTCATGGTTTTAAGTTTCTAAGTTTTACCATGTCTCCTGCTCACAGTGTACTCTGTCATGCAGAATGGTACACATGGATGACATCATATAAAGATTATTTCAGTGATAAAATGCCCTCAGTATATTGCAGTTTAGAAGGAGGATATAAATGGAACTACACATTGGAACAGAAACCAGAACTCTTACCAAGCTTTCAAGCAGATCTTCTGACTCCTGTGAACAGAACAAGTTATTAACACAAAAACTGGCTTTACAGGCAGATCTTTTGCATTTCCCTTTCCCACTGTACGGGCCACAGGTCACCACGCATCCCTCCTGGATGTCACTGCCATGAGGGTGGTGGGATGAGTGAGCAGAGGCCATGGGCATTCCTCAGCACCCACTGCAGGTGCTGCAGGATGAAGGGGAGCAGAGCTCTGGCCCTTGACTGGTGCAGTAACACAACCCCCAGCTGCCCGGGCCTGTGCTGATCTATAATTCAGGTGCTTGCTCACTTTCTGTAATAGCTTTTCTATTTTTAATGGGAACTGATGGACCTGTCAAGGTATTAGAAATATTTTTTTTCCAAGTTTTCGTTTTCTTTGGTAGTAATAATGTGGGCTGGGAAGCTCATGGTGCACTTTAGAGCTAAAGCACTTGGGCAGTTGTAAAAGTTTCCACAAGACCTTATTTCTTTGCACTTTGTGTTCTTATCAGATGAGCAGATGACTGAGCACATGAACTAATTTAATTGCAGTATGTGGCTGCCTAGCAGTGTATGAGGGAGGGTTGCAGAAAGAGCCATCAGGCCATTAACAAAACTCTCAAACCTGGGAGAAGAGAGCTCAGCACAGAGGGCAGGCTGAGGGGCTGAGCACAGACTCAGGATATCATTAGGGCTTTAGTGGGGGGTCTTTTCTGTCCTCCTGCCTATTCTGTGGGAGGGCAGGACTGAGTGGTTTGTCAGTGGAAGGAGGGGGGTCTGCCTTTGCAGACAGGTTCTTTCAGCTGGGAGGTGTTTTGTGTTGAGCCTGGCTACCAGCTGTCTCTGTCCTGCCTACCTTGTGAGCAGTGTGCTAGGTTTGGGGAGATCTGCCCAGCTTAGAAATTAATTCTCAACATTTTTTTAACATGATCTAACTATGCAAATAACTGTTTTTACATTATCTAACTATGTAAATATCCAAGGCACTAAACTAGATATATCAGAATTTGTCTTAGCAGGCTAATTCAGACCTAACCAGCTATAGATTGTTACGCTGAAACATTTTATTTCTCCTATGTGCTAAAGTTCTTCTGAATTTGCTCTCATGTTATTTAAATCATAGTTTTTATTACTGAGATGTAATACTTTGGTTTACTTTTCTTGTTGTCTCTCAATATGCTCACCTGGACAACACACCAGCCAAACACAGCCCAACAGCCTGGGATTTGCTATTGTCTTTTCTTTCTCCCTCTTCAGTCAGAAGTGGAGACATGTTCAGACAACTGTTGAATGAGGCAAGGGAAGCCCCGAGATACACTTTGGGCGTGCAGTCAGTATGAAGCAGTTCAGTTGAGAGCTGACTTTCTGTTGGTATTTTGTTTGTTTGTTTTGGAAGCTGTTAGATCCTTGTTTGAATTCCTTATTGAGGAGTTTCACCAGTAATCTTAAGAGTTGTTTGATAGGCAAGCTCAGGAGCTCTTTTCTCCTGGCTGTAAAAGCAAACATTTGTGGGACCACTTGATAAAGCTGCAGCACAAATTACCAGCTTTTAATGCAACTGGAGCAAGGTGAAGAGACTTTATCTGATCTACTGCCTCTGGCATTTTCTCCAAAACCACTTGTTTCTCAGTAGCAGAAATATTTTGCCCAATTGGGATGCAATAATTTCAAAGCAAGTAAAGGAAACTGCAGCTGCTCAGCTGAGTCAGCCAAAGGTAAGCTCTGCAGGGGAGAAAATGTTTTTTTATTATCTTCTAGTGGCAAAATTACTACAACAGCCTGCAGGAAAAGATTAGATTATAATAGTAACAAAAACATCTGTTAAATTCTGAGCTCAATGTATTTTTAGTGCAAATTAAAAAAAAAAAAGAAGAACCGCAACAACCTAGGCATTTGATAAAATTCTTTTGAATAAGACTCAATATTTAGATTCAGTTTGAGATGTTAGGAAGCCACCACAATTATCAGACAGTGGTTTTTACTAATTGACTGCACAGGGAATTTCATCAGCAGACGAAACACCTTTTAGCAATGGAGATTTTATTGAATTGAGCTTGGAATACTCTCACTTAGTGAGGGAATAAGACAATATGTGTTCATTTTATGAGTTGCTTGTAAGCAGAAATGACCTCTGTCCTGCACTCTGTGGGAGTGTGGTGTGCATGGGAGGATGGATGTTTGTCTGATCTGGCTCACAGTGGATTCAGCTCATCAGCCTATTTTATAAATGTGTGATTTGCTGTAATTGATTCGTATCTTTGAAGCCTCATCTATGTGCTTTGGAAATTGCTTCCAAGTCTGACAGTGCAGAAACCAGAGCCCTGCTTGGCTCTATCAGTTCAGACTGAAACTTCAGAGCACCAGTTTCCAAATTCTCCCTAATCCATATGCCCTGAAACCACTGCCCAACAAACCTCTTTTAGAGGGTTCCTGTATCTCTGGGGTGTCCCTCAACTCGCATGCAGAAGATTACCCACTTCTTGAGTGGTTCTGGGAGCCTGGCTGTGAAAAGATTGTCAGAGTGATGAAAGTATTTCTGGAAACAGCCTTGAGACCTGCTTGCTCCTCTGCCTTTTGCATAAGGAAGCAATATGCGATCAATGTGCTTTTGTTTTGACAGTGGCACTGCTGTGCTTTGCATTCATGCAGCACTTTATTCTCAGGATCTTGAAGTGCAGCATAAATTCTAATGACTTTGTGAGGGTTTGTTCCCTCCTCACGGAGTTACATATGGTCATATGCCCTTTGATCACTGACATAGGGATAGTGGGTTATTTACAACTGACTTCGCTAGCAATAGGCTCTGGCTCAGAGTGAGTCACTTGGAGGGTGAGGAACATCCCCAAGTGCCCCTGACTCACAGCCTGTGTGCCTCACCACAGGGTCACATCCCAGCTCAGAAATCTCAGTGATCCTCAGAAAAGTTGTTATGTGAAGGGACCACAAAACCACTCACACTTGCAGATTTTAACATTGCATGTTTGCATCCTGAGAGCCTTGGTGTTTGCTGTGCTTTGTCCTTTCCTGCTCAGACCTCAGCCCTGCTGTCCTGGTCACATGTGTGCAGTGCTGTGCATGGGCCTTAGGCAGAGTTGGAACTTCAGTCTTGAATAACTACTAATAACCAAGCAGGTGAACGGCCTGAGGCATGTGCTTAGTACCATCCTGCCTTTTGGGGAGAGTTTTGCAAGAGTTAATGTTTTCTTGAGACTTCTTAATGGTAAACTGAAATGCAGGAATCTTTGGCTTTTTGTTTTTGTTTTGCTTTTCTTGGAGGTTTTTGTTGTTTGGGGTTTTTTTGGTTTTTTTTTTTGTCTGTTCTCAGAATGAAATATTTCTTCTCTAACCTGAACCCTGATGAGCAGCTGTGGGAAGGCAGGGGAAGGCACTGCAGTTTGACTCTGTACCACTTGGGTTGTTGGAATTCATTAGCTTGGGAGCCCTCACAGATGCCTCAGGCCGTGTACCTCCTCATGTACCCAACCTGGGAGAACCTCTTGCCACTACACATGCATTAGCCTTAATTAATACCATTAGCATAATAACGATTAGGATTCATTATTCCCTACAAAAAGATAAAGCCCATAATACATATCTCAGTATCGAATTTCTTAGCGCCTTGTCTTGGGATTGCTTTATTTTGGAGTTGTTTACTCTTTATATCCTTTCATCTTCTAGAAAAAAAGGAAAGCCACTTAATTGTAAAACTGTTTGGGTCAAAGAAATGCCCTGAGATGATCTTTCACGCATGCTAAATAGGCGATTTGATCTGTGGGACCCACACAGCTCACACAGCCACGCAACAGTGGAAACTGCAAACTTCATCTTCTTCAAGCACAAAAGCTACTTAGTTTCCCCATGTTGAAGACTTTTTATAATAGCAATAAGACAACTCTAGAGAGAACCATCTAATATTAACTCCAGGGAGTAATCATCTAATCACAATCTGGGGGTGATTTGAAGCACTCATCTGGACCAAATGCCTCACAACACCCCAGGAGTGGTTTTATTGCATGATAGCAGTACCCCATTGAGCCTTATTGCTTAATTAAAAACAAATTCCCAAGTAATTTTTTTTTGCCTTTCCATAAAAACACAGTAGCACATAGAATGTATAAAACATCCATTAAATGATGGTAGATGCAAATTTACATTGTGAGATACAATCCGTTTCTTTACCACTTGGGGTTGAAGTTAAATGTAAAACCATTTCCTATAATCTGTGCACTGCTGTGTTTAGAGGGGAATAAATATGGGAAAGAGAGGTTCATTGTAGGATGCCTTGTTTTTATTAAGTGATATGTTTGGTCCCTTACAAAGGAGTTCAGATTCTCATCCATCTTGCAGATACAGGAGTCAGTCATGAGTGTGGCCCTTTCTGGCGATTTCCTCAGCTTGTGTCATTTCAGGGCAGCCCTTCAGTAGGAATCCTGTACTGCTGTCTGGGATTGCCACGGCTGTCTGAGCAGGGAGAGCACCAGCAGTGTCAGAGCTGTGTTTGGGATACACACAGCACACTATACAAGTGATGGCTTGGTGGGTTCTGCAGTGCAATGTGGATTAAGCCAGGTAGATGCACAGTCCATCCACTTTTGGGGGTTTTGCCCAGAGTTGATCTCTGCCTGCACTTGAGTGTATGGCTGAGATGTCTCCAGGCCCTGCAGTCTGACTGGGAACTGCTATAGCTGAGGCTGCTCTGCAAGGGACCCTCACTGCAGATGGGAAGAGTGGGCAAGTCCTTAGTTTGTGTTGAGGAATGGCACGGCATCCCGAGCCCAAGCTTCCCTACACCTCTGTGGAGTGCTTTCATAGCCCCACAAGGATTCCCAAATGCAGCGCTCCTCTAAGGACTTGGAGTATTGTTCCCATGTTACTGGTAAGGAAGCAAATCTAAGTTTTGAGTGTTTGTCTGAGAATCATACAAGGAGTGATGGAGCCACTGCTCAGAAATCCTGGCAGCCAAGGCTGCAATTGGGCTTTCAGCCACAGCACTGGGGGCAAAAAGGGTTGTTATGACATTCTCTTCAGATTTGTCACTTGGGGTGCCTTTATTTGGTGGAGATAAACTTGCAAGTACCATTTTTTAAGTAAAAGCTGAGAATTAGTATCACATATTACTTTAGTTGCTTCAGGTGCTGAAGCCTCATTGTGGTACCTACAAGCTCTGGATAGAGGGTGACACTTGTGTCAGTGTCTCCCACCTTGGGCTCCTCTCAGTGTTTGCACATCCTTCTGGTTTTTCCATCAAATGGTGGTTCCCCAAGGACTGGTGGGAGCTGAAGCCACGTGTGAATATCTGTTGCTGAGAGGTTACAGCATTGAGGGTTATGGAGGCAGCGTGCTTTCTGCCCTATTTAGATTTTGTAAAAAATATATTATATTGAGGGGTTTTTTTTGTGAACACTTTGATAGAATGTTTTGTTACTTCATTTTTAATGTCACATTAGAGAGATGTTAAATGTTGTGGTGGGGGATTTGTTATAAAGAGGTTACAGCATTGTACTGAGGAAATGAATGAGAGTAAAACTAGTTGCCTGCTCCTGCTGCCTGAGATCAGCCTGAAAGAGCAGCAAAAAGAATAATTAAACCTGTGTATTTAAAGCAATTCTGAAGCAACTTGGGACATTGCCAGGTCAGGAAAGGACATGAAACAACCTGATAGTGCTCTCAAACAATAAACATTTTTACCTGAAAGATCTCTGCTGGCTTATTAGGAATGCCATTATCATGCTTTGATCTGTCTGTCTAGGACTGGCAGCTCATACAGCTGACACAGAGCAAGTAGCCAACAAAGGAAAACCTTAACAGGCTTTAATACCTGTAGTGAAGAGTTTCTCTTCCTGTCTGATGTATGTCATTTCACAAAGGCTCTTTTCATCTTGATGTGCACTGTGGACATGGCTGGATGCAGGGGTAAGGGGCAGGGTTCAGCATAGTTACTCTCACTTGTCTGGCCTTGTTCACCACCCCATGTGGAGCTGCAGGGGGGTCAGCAATGGTCCCCTCCTGCCCTGCCTGTGGAGCAGCTGCCACTGGCACAGGATGTACTGGGCAGTGGGTGGGGTCTGCTTCCAAACCAACTTGCCAAAAAAGCCGCAAACAAAAAGTGGGGAATGCTCTACCATGGCTAGTGTTGGGTTTGGGGGAGGGGAGGTTGTGTGTGTGTTTTTTTGGTATTTGTTTGTTTCTTTGAGTTTTTGTTGTTGTTTGTTTTTTTAATTTATTTTGTTACAGTTTTTGGTGGGGTTTTGTTGTGGTTTTTTTGTTTGTTTGTTTTTGTTTTGTTTTGTTTTGTTTTTTGGCAAGCAGTGGATTTATTTATTTATTTGGCAGAGTCAGAGAAAGCAACCATGCCCCACACTGTGTATCCGGTGACTGGGCAGCAGCATCCTGCTGGGGTGGGCAAAGGCACACCTTGGTCACATCGAAAACCTACTCTGACTGCAGCAGTGCTGAAGGGTTTGCAGAGCACAAGCCTTGCCTGTTCTCTCATCTGAACACATATTTTTAAGCTTTAGGACACAGAATAAACATGATATTATATCTGCATTGTTTGGCCTTTTAAGAAGATGAGGAGTTAGGAGTCTTATGTTGATGCTTCTGGGATATTTATGGGTCCCTTTAAGAGTATATCCTTTCATGAAGGAGATGAAAAGTGTGATATTTTAGCAGCTGGAAATGCCTGGCTTAGTTTGGTTCTGTTTCCCAATTTCATTTTGACGTGGTAGGCAATTTAGACAATATATTTGCAGCAAGGAAAATGGAGTTGTTATGGAAACATCCGAGCGAGGCAGCTGACATGGGGTAACGCATGCACCAGATTAGCTGTACACACAGACGCAGGAAAAACAGCAAGTTCATGTAAGGTAAGGGAGCAGTTTCTAGGCACTGTCTGCTTTCATGTTTTTTTTCTGGTAGAATAGGAAAAAAAAATCACTTTAAAACTGTGAGCATGTGGCTCCATCTTCTGGTGCCAAAGCAAAATGTATTACTCTGGATATAGATTGAGGTGAGATTTCTGTGTCACTTCTGTGTTAGCTGCAGCAAAAGCAACAACAAAACAGAAGAAAAAAATTTAATAATAATAAAATACCTGTGTCCTGGGGTCAAGCTACAAGTTATTAATGTAGTTTTCCTGAAGCTGCAAACCATTCTGCTGCATGGGAAGGAAACTACCTTTTGAAACTTTCTCTTCGACATGTAGCCAGCCCCCAGAGTGGCGTGTCTTCTAAAGCACAGCACTGCTCTCCTGTATGAAATCAGTGTTTGATCAGAGCATGGGCTGTACCAGTGAAGCTTAATGTCTGTGTGGGAGCTGTTATTGCCTCCTGTTTACAGCAGTAGGATGTTTTTCTTTGTTTTCCTCTGCAACAATATCTCTGGCAAAGTAGCTGAAATTCATGATGCATCCTCATGGAAATGCTGGCTGGGTAGAAACAGGAATGGATGGTTCTTGGAGGTAGACTGCCAGAAGTCCAAAGAAAATAAAGCTGTTTTATGACTTCACCAAACAGTGAATGTTGTTACAGTGCATAATGCGCATGCTTAATTGAGCTTGATTACTCAATCTGCTCGCCTCAGTAACTCATTTTCGTTTAATCAGAAGTAAGTCATTGTTCAAAACCAGGAGATGTTATTCTCTGAGTAAGCCTTGGGTTTTCTAAATAATCCTAAAGAATTGTCCCATCTTTGTTGCCTTAAAAAAACCCAAAAGCAATACTACAAAACAATAGCAAAGGTAATTATCTTGAGATGGTGTTATCCTAAAAGTGTTGTTTGCAAGTTATTGCAAATAGAAGCTATTGCTCTCTAAATGCAAAATTAAAAACATGGACCATGTGTTTTACCCATATTATTTCTATGTACTTATGTAAGTATGTCCTTTTTTTACCCTGGATAGTGGGTCCAGGCTAAGAGGACCTGATATTCTTTGTGTAAAGCACTAGTTTTCAGTCCAGCTACTGCATAGCTGAACTAGGAGAATAAAGGGAATATAAATTTAGTGGCCCCCCTGCTTCTGCCCATACTTGTGGCACTGTAACATCACTAACACAAGTGATGATGTGTTTGCATGCACCACTTATTCATGGGGAGGGTGGTGTGGGGACCTGTTTTGGAAAGAGTGTGTTCATGTCAGTCCAGCTCCTGATGGCAGGGAATCATATCACAAAAATCATTCCTAAAGTAAGCCCTAGCCAGAGCTTCCCATCATGATCTGCAGCAAGGCTGTGGGTCAAAACTAGAGGTGGAATTCGCCTCTGCTCTTCACTGTGTTGCTTTTAGGGCCCCCCACAGAGGGGAGCATTTTAAATGGCCCCAAGCTGTGCTGGTAAAATACAATTGCATCTTCCATAGCTTGTATTTAGGGTTTCTAACCTGTCCCTGCAGCCAGGGTACACTGGACTTGCCCTTGGCACCACCTGAAGTTTTCTCCCCAGCCTGTCTCCAGTTCCTACACTGTTTTTTCCTCCTCCCTATATTTAACCTTCAGCTTCCTCCTGTTTCTTTGGTGATTCCAAGCTCTAATTTTTAAAGCCTCTGTCTCTCTGCATATCCTGTTGATTATTCTAAAGGGATCCACTCACCTTTCTGAAAGATGTCACAAGGGTAGGACCTTTCACCGACACTAACAGTAAATAAATACTACAGACCTCTTTTATTAGGAAGCACAAACCCACAACAAATCCTGCCCAGAGTGTGTTTGATAAATCAGATCTTTTGCAGACATCTGGAGATTGTGTTTGCAAATCCCCAGCCAGCTTGTTTTGTAGTCATTGTTACCATAATTCAGGTTAATGTTGTTGCCACTTTTTACTTGCTAAAACACATGTGGTGCTTTATTGCTGAAAAAAAAAAAGTGGCTGCCTTGGAACAGAAGTTCTTTTAAAACCCTTCCTGAAAGTTTGGTGTTTGGAGAAGCAAATGTCAAATCAATTGTCCTAGCTTTGAATTGCCATTCTGAAAATGTAGCTGTGAAAAGAGATTACTCAGGTACTGCAATGGGGGGCACGTAAGAATCTAGATTGAGAATTATATACCAATAGAGACCTAAAATAACAAGTGGAACAAGTAAACTTTTAGCTTTTCCTGCAATGATTTGCTTAAAAAATATTAGGTCCCAAGTGAGAATGCTCATGCCAAGTTTTAAATCTCATTTGAATTTTTATAGCTGTTATAATCTCTGATATATAACTTTGGAAATAGGGTCTCGTAACAGAAATGCCGAGTCCCTTGACTATTGCCTCGCAAAAGGGGTTGCTGTAATAGGCTACAATTGTGAGACAAGTTTGAAAGGCTGTCTTATGTCTGCATATCATCATTCAAATGGGTCTAAGCTGGGCTCTTCACATTATTTGAGGTTATTTGTGTGTATGTGATCAGCATGTGCAGCTGTTCCAGTAATGTCATCCTTCTAAGTATAACAGGCACAACCCTGCATATCCTTATCCACTGAAATGTTGCCCCAGGGAGAGGCTTGGAGCTTGGACATGCGGTCATGAAAAGTAAAGAAGAGCTTGTTTTCTTTTTTGCTGTGCTTTATTCTTCTGTATTTCTGCACAGATGAAATGGAGGTTCCCAAGGAGCCAAAAGGATTCCACATGCCAGTGCTCTTTTCCCTCTCATTATCATACGCTTGCAATCAAACTCTAATTTTTGAAATAAAAAACCTGCAGGATTCTTTATTGGGACTATTAAACCTTCAATCTTCATTATTTAGGACGGCTACTTACCTTTTACTCAATGAAGCCATAATGCAACAGCTCCTATAAAAACTATCGAAATGGCTACTGTGGCAGTGAGTAGATTTTCCTCCGTGTAAAATAATCTTCTGTGAGTAAGACATAACTATCATTCACATTAATTAGGCAGCCGTATAATGGGGTGTTCAATAGCTATTACATCATTTAAATTCTTCAGTGAGCACCTCAACCACCCAAGAACTATCCAGCTGAACATTTCTGAGTCCATAATTTTGAAATAATCCTTTAGAGGAAGAATATGCAAGGCAGAGTGTTGCAGACAATTTCACAAAAAAGAAATTATTCAGATTCATGGGATTATTTTAACTTACAAGAAGTGCATAATGCTGTTTTTCCCTTCCTCTCAGAATAATAGTGCAATGCAGTGGAGTCTCTTTTGGGGCTTATACTGTGCGCACACTAGAAAAAGTCCAAGGAGTTTGTAGTCAGAGGTGTGTGTTGGCAGCTGGACTCACACACAACTTTGCCCTAAACATTCTGTTACAAGCCTGGGGTCCCAGACCACGAGCCTCAGCTGAGAAGCCCCAACTCAGTCAAGTGAGGGCAGTCATGCTTGACAGTTTGTTTTTGAAGCCTTTTGCCTTTAAGAAGCATATGAGGACTTGAGAATTTATATTGAATTTTGGTTATTGATTTAAAATTTTTGAGGTGAAGCCAAAGCCTTTTGATATGAATATAATAAATAATATTTAGCTATATTATTATGTATTTTTGAATCTTTTAAGATTAGTTCCTCAGTCAAAAGTATGCAGATAGAAAGTAGGAGCTTATTCTGACAGCTGGAAGAAATAAGGCTGAATTTATTAACTAATACATCAGGAAGGGATTTCAGATTAATAGGCCTGTATTGCAGATCTTTAATGTGCTGTTCAGCTGCCTGTGGAAGGGGATGGTTATTGCAAGGTTGGTCAGTGCTTGAAAGGATTTGGAAATAACATGTTTTAAAACAATATGGTTTGGCAATGCTTAGGTGCTATGGGAGTAGTTCTTAGAATGAAAAAAAGCATTAGCCTAAAAATAGGCTAAGGAGCAGGGCAGGATAGACTGTGAAGTTTAGGCTGTGCCTTTTCCTATCAGTTATGTTATTTTCCCTCTTTTTCCCTGTTCTTAATGGCCCTAAGGTACTGTACTTTATCTGACTAATATAAAGCAGCATAGAGCTCTCTTAACAGGGAGACTCTCAGTCCTGTATTAAATGTTGCTGGTTCTCTGTAGTTGTCCATAATCCCTGTCCAACAGGCAGAGTGTGCAGAGGTTGGTGTCCAAGCCCATCTACAGGTGGGGTGCCAGGTCCTGTTTGTTCTGCAGCCCAGAAGGTCTGGGTTTGCCAGAGGTAACTGCTCCTCTCAGCAGCACTGGATGCTTGATCCTCTATTTTTCACATTTGCACATTAATTGCATTAAACCAGCACACTGAGGGAAATTTCTGCCTTACCAAAATAATAAATTTTCATTACACATTGTAGGGTAAGTGACTTAGAATTAGAGTTAGTTAAAATAGGAATTACAGAATTAAGGGGAAGGGGAGCATGGTTTGGATCAGAATATTACATTCTCTCTTATGCTTCTCTAAAACATTGCATGGCTTG
Source organism: Sakesphorus luctuosus (assembly GCA_013396695.1). Lineage (NCBI taxonomy): Eukaryota > Metazoa > Chordata > Aves > Passeriformes > Thamnophilidae > Sakesphorus > Sakesphorus luctuosus. Next base: position 121,370 of record VWZD01001862.1, read on the forward strand.
AATATATAGTTAACATCAGCTACGTGCTGCTGTTATTTCAGTGATTTAATATGAGTTTCTCAATTACACTCTCAGGAGGTTTTGGGGGGTTTCCACTGTATTGCTATATAATCTTTTAGAGGAAGTATTAAAAAACCCCCTCAAAAATAGAATATTCTGTGTGTTTCTTGGATGTGACTCAGCTTTAATTTCAAACATTTTCTACAGTAAGTTATTTTGAGGTTTTAATAAAAATTACGGGATTTTTGTTTGTTTTTCCATTCTTATTTAAATGTTCAAAACTTAGTGACTGGATTGTTTACAATTGTGTAAGTTCATATTGGTTATAAATATATGCACAGTAATAGGAAAGCAGAAATGTATGTAAGGTAGTGAGACATCATCATTCATTATTCTCTCCTTAGTTTGTTCTTTAGTGAGAGTTTAGGTATAAAAATCATTCCCAAAAATGTGTCTCTGCTGAGTGCAATTCAGAGTGGAACATACGAAGGAAGAAGCCTGTTAGAGACAGCTGTGATTAGTTCTCCAATTTTCCAATATTAAATCCATTAAGTATTTACTGTCTCAGCTAATGAAGAGGTGGGGAATGGCCATGAGTCGGCAGAGGAGGACTGGGAGCCGTCATTCTCCTGTTTCCCAGTTTCTGAGGCAGTTCCTTGGCAAGCAGTGGAGAATGTGATGTGTTCTGGGGACAGGTGACCCCAGAGCCATGTCCTGGAGTGGGTGGGACAGGGCTTGTCTCGATTTGCTGGTGGGTGAACAGTGATCCCAGTGGCCTGTGGGAGCCATTCAGCTGGAGTGATTTATGGGGCTGCTTGGAAGACCCCTGAGCCATTGCAAAAAGGCTCTTCAGGTGATTTACCAGCTGCAATAACGGATTCTTCAACGTGTGGGCTGTTCAGCCCTTGTTATTCTTCATTTGTCATCTGTCTTTCTGTGCCACTACCCTGATTACCTTGAGGAGCCCCTTGAACATCTCCTGGGCACTCTCCACTGTAAATAACGAAAGCCTTGTTTATTTATTGCAAGGCACTGCTGCAGCATTTGGCTGTTTTGGTTGCTGGAAGTTTAAAAAACGGAAATGCCAGTAGCTATGGGAAGTTGTATCATGTTCATCTATGTGTCCATATGGTAGAATGTGTTTTGTCCTTCACAGCACAATGAAACGTGATTGTGTCTAATTCCAATTTGTATGGCGTCCCCATTAATGTCTCTTTAAGGCATCCATTAAAGGTCCCTAACGTTAATTAACCAGCCTATGACAATAAAGTTCTATTAGCTTCCCCCTATTAATTTAATATTATAGGCATTTAACAGATGTCTTAATTAGGTGTTACACTGAAGGCTATGAGCAAAATTAAAATTAGGTCATTGTCCTGAAAGTTTCTGCTATGATTTATGGTTTTTATCTCTTTGTTTGTTTTTTTCATTTGACCTCTTACAGGAAACCAAGAGATTTAATTTCAGAGAACAATGAAAGGAGTAATGGGTACAAGAGAGAATAACAACTTGGGCCTAGCAGCTTCAACACATCTTGTTCTTACTTCACAGGTAGAAATTCTCATTGATGTGAAACAACTGCATTTCCCCGTCTAAAATATCTGTCTCTGGCAAAAACAGTTTTACCCATCTCAGGGGCAGTACTCCATATAATTGCAACAAAGATTTATTTATTTCTGTACCAACTGCTTTTATTTCCTGATTCCAAAGGGTCTGTTCTTGAAAACCAGTATTGCCTGTGCTGTGCCTTCAGCTGCCCAGGGTCTGGTTCAGTGCTGGTGAACCTGGTTTGTGTCTGAGAGCTTGTTCCAGGGAGATGCAGCTCCCCTGTAACCTCTCCCAGCAACAGGTCCAGAAAGGAAGTAGGAGCTTTGGAAAAGAGTTAGGTTTTCTTTTGTAAAAAAAATGCAAATTTTTTTTATTTTTGTAGGACTGGGGTTGGAGGTGACAATGATCTTTGGCTCTTTTCCTGTGCCCTGCAGTGCAGTTAAGAGCTCTTAACCTGAGTTACTCAGCTTTGGGGTGTGATGTATGTGAGGAACAGCTGTGTTTTCTTTAAAGAAATGACCCTGGTTGGCTACAAATGCTTGAGGACAGGAAAGAACTTTTCCTAGATACAGGTATTTCATTTGATCTTGACATTGAAAGCTTCTGAAAACTGCATTTATAACAAACAGCACAGAAGCACTTTTTATATGAGAAAAATGTTAAGTGCTCTAAATACAGGGGTCACTTCCACATCTGAAAACAAGTCACACATGCCTAGTCAATGAGAGATTGTAATCTGGGCAATGAAAAAAGGAAGTATGCAGTAAAAAATCCAAAAAGAGGCTGAGAATACATGAAGCACAATAGCTCTGTGGGCAGAGGTTAAATATTCATCAGGCAATCCTGTGGGTAATTGAAGCACAAGATTGAATGGGGGTTACTTCCATCTTTCAATTTCTAACTTCAACTGCCTCCCTCTTATGTGCTGTGCTGTGTTCCCTGCACTCTGTCAGGGCAATATGTATTTACTGATATAGACATATCTGATTTAACCTGAAAGTAGTGGGGTATCAGTGAGCACAGGGAAGCAAACAGCTTGCAGGGCTGCACAACATGTTTAGTCTGATTATATATACCCGTTATGTGTAACATTAAGCACACGGAAGGAGCTTAATTCAAGCTGAAACAAACTGTCAGCTGAAACAACTTACTTGCTTGTGCTTGCAGCAGGCAAAGATGTTAATGTTGGCCCAGGAACAATAATTATAAAGAGCAGTTGTCATCACCTGCAGTCTCACTGCAAGCAGGAACAGGCAGCTAAAGCCCAATTTATACAGAAAGCAACAATAACATTTAGCAGAGTTACAAGATGTCATTTTTGTTGTGCACATTTACAATTATAAATTGAAACAGAAGTCAGGTAATCAATGCTAATCATACAAGTTTAATAACAGCCAGAATATTATATACAAATAACAAAACAGAAATGCCAACTCCAACAGTCTGAGAAACTGCTTACAGACAACGGATACTGCTCATTCTATAAGAATGAGAATTAAATGCTTTAAAAACATTTCACGTGGCTGGTCCATTTTCCATCTGCTAGAAAACCTGTTCTTTAAAAGGCAGGAAACCAGCAGACATTTCCATTAATACTTCTGATTTTCCATGACATTACAGGTCAATGGTTCCTTTCAATTTGAATTTCTTTGCAGATCTCTCACTTGCTCTCAGCAGGATTTTGCTTCCGTAGATGTAGGAAGTGAATCCATCAATTTCCAAGCTAAACACGTTGTTAAGTTTGGGAACAACTGAAAATGAAAAAGGAAACAAACTGACTGAAGTGGACTAATGTAAACCCTTGTTATGAAAATATACTGATGTATCAGGGGATGTTATTCACCCACAGACTTGAGGTTTGCCACCCTTCAAGGCTTTTATGTATTTTAGTAAGAGAAGAAAAACAACCCAAACCTCGAAATGTAACTGAAATGAACAGTTAGTCCTCTTTCAGGAGCACACAGTGAAGTGTTGCAGAGAACATCTAATGTGTACCAGATGAATGAGCCATAGGCATAATCATGTTGGGTTCACTGGAAATGCATTTTATTTTTAATTGTTCATTTCTAATCAGATGCCTTTTTGGTAAGATATTGGGCTGTTGAGTGGTCAGTAAAGACAATGACTTCTGCAATTCTATGCACATAAAACAAGGTACTCAGAGGTGCAAGATGAACAGTGTGTTTAGGAAATTCTCAATGATTCAAGTTGTGAAAAGCCCTGGAAAAAATGTCTTTCTATACCTTTTAATTTGTCCTCTTTAGTGATAATTTTGAAGACATGTTTAAACTCCTGCAGAATGATTCCTGTTATCCCAACATAAGAGGGGCACTTTGACTTTGTGACTGAAAGAACAGAAATATGTATTAGAAAATTTCAGATACAGTTTATTTGCTTTTCTCCTGTTGCCCCATGATTTTAAACATTAGTTTGCAGTATTCTGAAATAATGCACTTATAGTAATCACTGGAAAAAACAAGCAGTTAACCTGTGCAAGTAACACCACGATTTTCATAGCAGTTGAAAAGTCATTAGCATTTTCAGGACAGAAATAATCCATCAATGTATGATCTTAACTATGTGATTTTTCAGTTAATGATACTTAAATGAATTTAAAGATAACCACCTGAACTACAGGAGCATCTACTTAATTTCAGATGATGTTATAAAAGCAAACAAACAGAATACCTGTAACAACAGCTCCATGGAGATCAGCTTTTAGCAGTTTGCCCTGGATCATATGGGGTTGCCTTGAGGAAGAGTGGGATGAGAGAAGAGGCAAAAAAAATCATATGGAAAGTCAGGTTTACAAAATGTGACCACTGTAATCATGATCAAAGCTTATAGAAAAAGTAATATCAATTAACCAGAGTGTTTCAAGCAGTTACTCAGTAAACCTGGAAGCGTCTATTAAATTAAAACCATATTAATTTTAAAATACATCAACTTACATGTCTGGTTTGAGGCCATGGCACAGGTCTCTGATGTATTGCTTCCAGAGCTCATGGAGTGGCAGGAAGATGGAATATCTGCAGTAAAAGAGGCAAAACAACACTATACAAAACTTAGTTACAAAAATCCTACTAGTTGACTACTTAAGTAACTGATTACTGAAGTAATCAACAGACTCTATTGCCAACAGAGTCAAGACTGACACTTATTAGTTACATAATCTGCTCTCAATTCACCCTGTAAGGTGACCCACTCCAAACAGATGATTTACTTTATAAAACAAGCACCAAGTATGCTCTCTCTCCCATCCCAAAGCAGTGATGTATTTTAGTGGATCAGACCACACCCAAGACTGAAGAGATTTGTACTCCTTTATCTCCCCACTTACTCCATGTTACCACGAGCAGGGGCTTCATTTACCATGTATTAGTTTGAGGGACCTTATGTAGAATTTTGACTATCCAGTCACAGATAGTCCAACTTTAAAAAGTGAAATCAGAGGTGATTGTATCTGAGTTTGATTTCATGTTATATTTAGGTATACAAAAGGAAAGAGAAGTATTAACAAATAGGAATAAACTTTCCAACTATCCAGACGAGAACTGTTTTCTCAGGGTGAAACGCCACAAGCAGCATCTCAGACTGACTTTACACACTGAAGGGTTCCTATCCACACATGCTGCTGCTGTTCCCTTTGATGTACTTCCACTTCCACTACACACAAAAGACATTCAAGGTCTTACCTTTGCTGTTCGGGCTCAATTGCAAACAGGCGCAGCTCCCGCCTCTGCTTGGCAGTAAAACCTTTTGTCTTCTTCCTCTTCTGCTTGGTCCTTTTTTTTGGGTAATGCTCAAGAACTACAGCTTTCCGAGTCAGCATATCCTGGATAGTGCCATCGTCCACCTGGGGCATGCTGCGCTTCAGGAGGGCGTGCACAAACGCCTTGGCCTCCTCTGAGCCCTGAGGCTGAACACACGGGAAAGGAGACTTTAAAACACTTTAATTAAATTAGAACTCGCTGCTCACCAGTGTTTTTAAAAGCTTGACAATATCTCCACGGGAATGGGAAATCTACACATCAGGGACACTGAATGGAGGTGGTTCAGTGCCAAAGCCTCATGCAGTGAGTGCCAAGGTGGGCACAGCCTGGGCTCGGCTCTGTCCTGGCTGCTGCACTCACGTGTCCATTCGGAGGGAAATGCCCATTTTCCATCTCGTTTGAAACAGCGTGTTCAAACGCTAAAGCCGAGCGGGACATGCAGGGAAAACGCGGGATTAACCCACCCCCCCGTCCCTTCGGTCCTTAACGGGGGTTTGTTTGTAAGGGTAAGAGCGGGACTCGCTGCTCGGTACCTGTATGGGCAGGTCCCCGCTGTCCTCGGGCGGCAGCCTCCGGTACAGCAGCTCTGCGGGGCACGGCGGGGTCAGGGGCCGGGGCCGTGCCCTCCGTCACTCGCCCCTCATCGCTCGCCCTCCACCACCCACCGTCCCTCATCGCTCAGTCCCTCCTCCCCCTCCCTCACACTCTCCATCTCTCATCCTCCATCGCCCCCCGCTCCTCGACCCCCGTCCTTCCCTCCACCGCTCATCCTCGACCCCTCTCATTCCATCCCTCACCCTCCACCACTCGCCTTCCATCACCCCCGCGTCCTTCTCCCTCCATCCCTCATTCCCTTCATCCCTCATTCCCTCCATCCCTCATTCTCTCCATCCCTCACCCTCCATAGTCCCCTCTCCTCAACCCTCGTCCCTCTCCCTCCACCGCTGGCCCCCAATCTGTGTCCCCGTCCTCCAATCCCCGTGTCCCCGTCCCCTGATCCCTGGCCCCCGTCCCTCTCCCTCCACCGCTGGTCCCCAATCTGTGTCCCTGTCCCCCAGTCCCTGTCGCCCCGTCGCCCGATCCCTGTCCCCCGTCCCTCACCCTCCATGGCGGTTGCGGCGCCGCCGGCGCGGAGCGATGACGTACTGCGCCTGCGCACAGCGCCGCTCCCCTGCCGGCCGCAAGGCGGCGCCACCGCTCGCTGGACCCGCCGGGTTTGGTGACCGAACGCACCGGGAACACACCGGAATACAGCGGGAATACAGCGGGAATACAGCGAATACAGCATGAACACACCGGGAAGAAACAGGAACGGCGCCTTTCTGGCGTTATTGTGGGCAAAAGGACCTGCCGGCAGCGCCCGGGCTGTGCGGAGCTCGCAGGGCCGGGCCCAGGTGCTGGAGCAGGAGGGGGCTCAGCCCTCGGGCCTGGCCCGGCCCAGCGACCGGGGCAGAGGGACCGAGAAAACAACCAAACCTTCTCTTCAAACGGGAGCGAAAAAGAGCGTGTGCATGTGCCTGTGTGCCCGTGTCTGTGTGTGTAGGATACCAAGCAGAAAAGCACACACAGCAGAACTGGGGCTCTGGTGCTGGTTTATACCTGAGGGTGCTGAGGGGCGTGTGTGGGGTGAAGACACACAGCCTGGCACGGGGAGACCCCCTGGGCGCTGGGAGGAGCGTCTCAAACATCCACCCATGGAAAGGGCCTGAAACAAAACCTTGGAGAACTCGCTGGAAGGTGTAGGGGGTGTCCCACCAGGGTCCCACTCTGGGTGAGCAGTATAAAAGAGGGCACCGAGCACTGTCAGCTGGGACTTTCAGGACACTCAATACCCACTTTAGTTGGCTCAATGCTGGATTCCGGATCCATGGTCAATCAATCTCTCTCTGATTCTGCTTGTTAGAGAGAGTTCATACTACTCAACACATCAAAAGAAATGCCATCTTGTTATTTGCTACTCTAACCAGTAGCTCTCCCACTACTGGTTAGAGTAGAAAATCTCTTCCTTAGCCTCACATTTTGGAGGTTGCATTGCTAGAGGTAACCAAGAGTTTGTGCCCCAGGAAGAGGAGCCTCCCTTCACAGACTAGCATTCCTGGTTATTCCCTAAAGTGGCTGGCACTGGGGCCCTTAAGAGCTCAGTGTTCCTCATAAACCACAGACTGCACTGGATTCTGGTTCACAGGGAAACCATTGCTAAGACCAAAATCCAGAGGAAAGAATGTAAGCTGAGGAAGTGATGTTGGTTATTGCAGCCATGAGGTTCTGCAAAGGGGGGGCCTGTGGTCAGGATAGATTGTTAATTAGCTTTATAGATGAAGTTAGATGTGGGTCATTTAATACCTTACTGTTAAGTGTCTTCCACTTTTTGTTGCCTCATCTGTTCTGGAGATCTCCCCTGCCCAGGATTTATAAATGTGATGGTGGAGCCACTTCCCAAGCTCCCTGGGCCATGGGCAGGCACAGGCTCTCTCTGCCCACTGCCAAAGTTCTTCCCATCCCACTTCCCTTGGTAAGAGAGAGAGGGTTTTTCCCTGGTTCCAGCCCATCCTTCAAGACCTCTCCAGCCTCAGCCCTCACTGCCACTGCAGGCGGTCCCTGGCTCTGTTCTCAGTAACTAACAGTGTGTCACATCTCTCTGGAATCACACACCCAGCAGCGTGAGATCTTGGTTCAAAATCTGTCCTCGTGTTTCTAAAAAATCAGGAAGGTGCCTCTTGCAGTGAGGTTTACCTCCTCTGACACATCAGGGCCTGTTTCTTCCCAGGACAGGACAAAGTCCTGCTCACATCACAGAGGTACCTTGAAACCAGAGCAGCCAATTCCTTTTCCTTGCCAGCCCAATCCCAACTCATGTTTCCCTGCTCAGGCATGATTGTTTTCTAAATACAGATGAGGTTTGTATTCTTGTCACGTGGAGACACTGACTTGGCACTTAATTAAGCACTGCCTGGTAAACGATGTGTAGGGAGGGAGTTACTGAGGCAGGGTACAGGAGACATGGTGGTTTTGTTGAGTGCTGCTGTGGGGCACAAAGGTACTAAAATGATCCTATCAGGGAATGAAATAGTAGATCTGTGTGTGTGTAACAGAGAAAGGGCCGGTCTCTGCAGAGTGCTGAGCGTGAGCGCCGGCTGGTTTGTGCCTCAGACCTCCTGGCAGTACGTGGCCACAGCAAGGGGATCTCTGTGTTTCACAAAGCAGGGACTCCTTGAGTTGTCATTGCTATGAAGAGAAGATCAATTTTCATGAATGGAGTGCCAGGATAAGCGCTATGGGTCTTTAGGGCCATATGAGTGCTCCTTCACTGGATTTATGCTGCAATTCCTAGGGCACTTCAGGGATTAATAGTCAAATCAGTGTTGGCGGTGCTGGTGTTGTAAATCCAATGATCCAGGCTAAACTGGTGCCTGGGGAAACCAGCCTCTTCCAACAGCTCTACATCTTCATTTCCCAATTTATCTTCAGGTATAATGTCTGAGGCGGCAAGATCAGGGCGTTAGTGTGTCCCAGCAAGAAAACTACGTGTCAGGAGTTGAGACTCCCATCAAATAAACATCAAGAAGAATAGTCAAAGAAACTGGGAAAACAGAAAATAGGCAAGGACAGTTCGTAGATAAGAAAGAGAAGGCTCAGAGAAATAAGGGAAAATGGGTAAAATGTGAATATAAAATGCAGTGGAAATATGCCAACAAAATAACTGTAATGCCTGGTTTTGAATGTGCAGCATCACCTGCTCTGGTGTCTTAGAGTTTTGAAGCTTTTTACTTCAAGTAATCACCTTGGAATAGATTTGTAGTGATATAATCCCCTAATACATATTATTAATACCAAGTTATAGGTGCAGACATTGGTGTTTCTTATCCAATTAAATCCATGTACACATTTATTTGTTTTTCTCTAAAAATCATAGTATAAAACCCCACCTATGCAAACTCCCACCATGGACACAATCTACCTGTGTGCCCTAGGGGAGGAAACTGCTGGACCTGTCAGGGCTGCTCAGCTGCAGTGATGGGCAAACCCAGCAGTGTCCTGGGAAAGCTGGGTGGCTGTGGAGCAAATACAGAATGAGCTTTATAGTGACAATCACAGAAAGCTAAACCTTGAGATGCAGAGTGACCAAAGACAGAAATTAAAGATATTTGTGTGACACAAGAATAACAGATCAGTGATTTTTTAAAAGAGTAATCATGAACTGAAGCGAGAGATGAATGTGAAGTTAAGTGGTGTGTGTGAAATGTCACTGGGCTGTAATCACTGTTACACTTTTGCTGACTGTCCGTGAGACAAGAAATAAATACTATAATTCTCTAGAAGACTGTCTCAGCAAGCATTTGAGCTCTCAAGATCAATATAGTTTATTCCTCTTGGCCAAATTGTATTAGCAGCTGAATTTGGTCCTTAGGGACATCTGTACTGGTGAAAATAATTTCCATTTAAAACCCTGATCTGATTTCCCCTATCCAGATATGAAGCTGCTAATACAATTCCCACCCCTGTCCCGTGGCTGCACTGAAGCTGCAGTGAGCAGCCAGCCTGTGCCAGTCCTGCCACTGTCCCAGCACCTCCTGCCTGCGCCTGGCCTTGCCCTCCTCCTGCTGGCATCTCCTTTGGACCTGCAGGGAGTTGCAGCTGCTCTGTGCCAGCAGTTTTAGGGCTTCTTGGCTGACTGAACTCGGCACACCTGCCTCCTCCCAGCCCTGGCTGTGCAGCCTGGCCATCAGCGGTGCCTTTCCAGGGAGTCAGTACTCGAGGTTCCCTGGAAAAACCTGTCTAGGACTGGGTCGTGTCTGGAGTTGGTGGTGGGTGGGCAGGGTGAGAATTACTGTCCAGCCCAGTGGGTATGTGGAGTGTTGGAATTTTCATCTCATGTCAGTGTAGGTTTGCTAGAGGAAGGCCTGTAAGTTTTGTGTATGTGTAAACCCAAACTCTTGCATTATGGGTTGTGTTGACTGATTTTAGGTGGCTGTGGTTGGTTAATGAGCATCATCTTTTGAAGTAATATGTATCCCTCAAATGTTTCTTTTCCATATATTTTCTGTAAATTTTTCTGATTTATCATCTCGTCCTTAACTCCTGGTGTAGAATGAGATGTATGTCCCTGATGTCATAGTGTTCTCCCCCCGCCTTAAGCTGATAAACTGCCCTTCCCCGCTGAAGGTTCATTATTTCCTTGCAGTCTTGGCTCCTTCTCATCTCAAATTGCAGCTGCCGCTTCAGGGCAGAGACAAAAGACTGTCTTGTCTGTGCCTGACAGAAACAACAAAGCCCTTGGAAACATAATCCAAATAGATCTCAGTGGTACAGTAATCAGAAGCAAATAATAATCCCAAAATGTTTTCAGAAAATCCCAAGGATTTACAAGCCGTGTTTTGAAAAGCAAAGCGTGGACAAGGCGGGTTTGTGGCCGGCGGTGCCCTGTCCTTGCGGCTGCTCACACTAGAGGGCAGCCCGAGACTGTCTGTACAGTGCTGCGCCTGTTAGAATTCCGCTCACTGTTTCAAGTGAAAAAATAAATAAAAAAAGTTTACAAATTGTTTCCTCTTTGGAAAGAATGTGCCTGTTTGCAGCTCGATTTGGCATAGGGGACTGCAGTTCCCTTATACACCAACCTTTTCTACATCACAGTAACATTATCAGCAGAAAGAGGATTTTGAAGGAACTGAATTTCACCACAAGCTAAGGAGGCCAGTCTTTAAACACCAACATATATCTAAATAAGAAGCTATATCCGTCTTAAAATATTTAAAATATGGACGACCCTAGAATACCTGGAGATAACTACTGCAAACTAGAACTACCCAGCTTTGCCTTGCAGAGCAGTGCTAAAATAGCAGCCCTTGTTCCCCAAAACAGCAACGAGCAGTCAGAAAGCTGAGGCTTTGGCAGCTGATATTTGGTTTCCCTGCATACTGGGGTCATGTATGTTCCAAACACACATCAGCATTACAGGCACCACTGCTGCTCCTGAACGGCTTGTATTTACAAATTAATAACAGTATTCAGCATTCATGTATTATTCCATGATGGTGTATCTCAGAGTCAATACTTTTGCTATGCTTTGAGTCTCATTTAGATCTTGTTGAATATTTTATTTTCAAACATAATTAACATTGGCTCATATGTGATAGGGATGTATGGTGCAAAAGTGAGTATTAAAAATAATAAATTATGAAGTAATAATAGTCATTGGAGTTATAGCAGATTGAATAGTTTAGTGTCTCTCATTTGGTTTTGGTTAAACTACATAAAATTAACACAATTCATTCAAATTTGAAAATAATATAAATACTATTTTCAATAATAATTTTCACAGTCACCTCCTGCACAGCTCACAGCCAGCAGGTGCTTCATGCCAAACGTCCACCGTGCCTGGAGTTAGGAACTGGTATGAAATCCCAAGAAAGCTGAAAAGATTCATTAATGCAGCAGATACAAATTTCTCATTTTTCTCTATAATGAGGTGTCTTTCTCAAAGGCATCACTATGAACAAGGACCTGTTCCTGCCAGACTCTTTGGAAGCAGCACACTGAGGCTGTCAGGAGGGAGCCATTCCATTTAACAAAGTGGATCAGCTTGTGCATCTCCAAAGGGATGCAGTGCTGAGTCCACACACAGCAAGGGCTCCTCTGCTGGGGAACCAAATGGCTTTATGTCCCACTGGGACCTGAATGTGCCTGTCACAAAACGCCAGCTCATGAGAGTCCTGCCCTAGGAACCTGTGTGTCTCAGGTAGTGTGACCCAGAGAAAAACAAGTGGGATCTGTTTGGTGAAACTGGGCTGAGCAAGCCCTAGTGCCACAGTCAGCACCTGAACTAGCAGGGTCCTGAGCTGCTGCCTGAGGCAATCCAAGAGAAGAGCTGTGTTACTCAGCTGTTCTGGAGTGGTGTGTAGTCACCCAGGGTACTGATAACCCATAGAGCTGCCTGTGACTATGCTGGTAATGCATGTAGACAGCATTATTTTTATGATGCTTTGTGTATCTACACTAGGTTTTTATCAACCAGCTATAGAGGTATGAGTGACTACACAAAGTGTGACCCAAACCATCAAGAGAAATTCAGGTAGATCCCTCTCACTGGACTGCAGTGGAGGGCATTGAGATGTGGTCAGGGGTCTCTTGGCTTTTCCACTTGAAGTTTTCATTCATGGGAGCATGAAAAGCACTCATAGCATCTGAGGGCTTGGACTCCCACTGCAGGCAGAGCCTTTATGAGTCGTGGTCAGCTGCCTGCACAGAGCTGGAGGTGAGGCTTTCAGCTCCCTGTCTGTAATCCGATTTCTTCTGAACTGCTGGAGTGTGGTGGGGCAGTGAGGGGGTTAACGCTGCTGCAGTGCTTTGATAATTGAAAAAGAAAAAAGCCCATCCAAAGCCAACCAAAAAAAACCCCACCTTGTTTGAGGTCAGTGCTCTGGTAAGTGCCTTTTAAAGAAACAATAACATGGTGCAATAGAAAATATTCTGTCCCTCTCTTCAGTAGGAATCTGATAAACCACCGAGAGAGGCAGGTGTCCAAGGAGATAAAAGTAATAAATGTGACTGCAGTTTGGGAGTGAGTTAGCCTGTCAGGCTGGTAATTAAATGAAAGCCCTCTCAGGAAATGCTGTAAGCTAATAGATATACATGGAGATGCCAATTTATTTGCCTCAGCAATGTGTGTTAATTTTATCATGGGATTAATTTATACATTTTGCAGTGGGACAAAATGGCAAGGGTAGGAGTGGGGGAGCTTTCATCTTACCAGTGATTATTTCAGGTGATAGAGATTATTAAGCACCTTATACTTGTTAAAAACGGAACAGTGTGTGAAAATGGAGAGAGAAAATATTTCATAAACAGAATTAACTAATCACAGGCTTATACCTGACCCAAAGCACGCTTGCAGACAGCTGCCAGGGGCTCCTTGGCTTTGCCACAGCTCAGCAATTACACAGCCCTACTTAGCAGGTAGCTCAAGTCACTCTGTGTTGCTGTGGTTTAAAGGATTTCTGAGAGTTATGTGAGTGTGAAATGAGGAGTGCTGCAGGGGTGGATCCCACCTGCAGGAAGAACAGCAGTTATTTGGGACTAAAGGATGTTTTGGCAAGTGCACAGAGGACCTGCAGGAAAGGACTGACTTGTATGTAAGAGCTCACTGGTTATCACCAACAGAGCCGTGTGTGGGCTCGGGGCAGTGACTGAGTCTCTGCTCAGGACCCCTCAGCTTTAGCTGAGTGGCACACACCAGCCACAGAGCTGCCCAGCACCTTCTGCTCTGTGGTTGTCCTGTTCTGGAAGAAAACTAACCCTGAGGCCAGACAGACTTCAAAGTGGGGCAGATGTTCCCTTGAGGTGGAAGGCAGTGAGGGGGCTGTGACCCCGCTGTGTGCTCAGGCAGTGGTTCCCTCTCTGAGGGCATTTTTGACCCTTGTGTCACTTCGGTCCCATTTGCCACAGCCATGGAGCTCTCATGTGTCACCCCCTCAGATCTCATGTGCACAGCTGCCGGTGTCAGAGGACAGATTCACCATGACGCCCTGAGGTTGATCCAGAGGTGCTGGTGCCTTTGGTGGTGTGTGCCAGGGCACAGCCTCTCTGCTGCCAGCAGTGCCAGGTCCAGCTGGGTGCATGAAATGAGGCTCTGATTTACACGTCTGACTGTGGCATTAAGGGCTTGACTACAGGTATTTCAGCACTGAAATACACACTGCAGCACAGCAGGCTTCTTTCTAAAAAAAGCCCTCTGATCTGTAAAATTATCAGCATTGAGGCAGCAGAAGCAAAGCAGATTTTCCTTTATTTTCCTCTGCCTTAGAGGAGGAATACGCACTTGCCCTTCAATATGATTACAGCCCATTTACCAACATTTCCTTTATGAATTTCAGAACTACATTTTGGAACAGTCACAAACAAGAAGTGTTTCTTTTCAGTGCTTGGAGCAGTCAGCACAAGGGTAAAGTTTATCTAACAAAAAGAATGGTTCCAGCTGAATACATATTGTGAAATTACAGGTCCATTTAAAGCAAAATAGAAATGGTTGTGGGTCAGGGTCAGGGAAGGAAGATAATGACATCTGCTGCAAAGTGCACCCAACAACTGTCTTCAAATTTTAAAGTTTTATATAGGATTTTTTTTCTTTTCTTTGTGTAATTATGCAGAATAATAGAACTAAAAAAATGTACTAGATGCTAAAAGTAAAGTCAAGGCTTGCTCAGGGGTTGCAAGTGGAGGCATTATAAGTGGTTCTCAAGCACTGACTAATTTCAGAGCTATGGGCTCTGGCCTTCCAGGATGGGGGACTGTGCCCTTCCTGCCCATACACATGTCCCCAAGGGATGTCCTCCCTGCCTGGCTGGCCAGGGCAGGGATGTGATCCCTGCAAGGGCTGGCCCTGGCTGCACACCCCTTGCTTTGCAGCTATTGCCTCCATCCCACAGAAGTCATCTCAATCCCTTTTATTCCAGACTGCAGCTGTCCAAATCCACACTTCTCATGAGAAAGAGGGTTGTTACCTGCTTTTGATAATAGCACTTTTATTAGAGTTTGCTCTTGCCATTCGTGCTAGAGAGTGTGGTTACTGTATCTCCCAGGCACTGCTGTGATGTCCTCCCGCTGCTCCCAGGGCTCTCCGGAAGTGTTTCCATAACACCGGGAGGTGAATAAGGAACAAACCGACGAATATCCTCTTAAGTCCTACCAGCGTCAGCTCTGTGTGTTTGTCTGTGAGAGCTGTGGGAGACATGGAGGAGTCAGGAGAGCCTGTACTATTACAGGAGGGCTCTTGTGCCTGGGAGATCATCTGAATGAAGCCTTCTCTATCGCCTGAGGAGTTATCTAGGGTACTTTGAGATGACCAAAGGGACTTCCAGAGACTGTAACAGACTTTGGGGCATGCCTTAGTGCATCTTTGTTTTGGCAGCACTGAATCTGACTGAGTCCTTCCATAACCCTGGCATTTAAACAGATACTGTGTTTATAGTTGTCCTCCTCTTGCAAGTTAAAACAACAACCGAAAAGTTAGGAATAATAATTTCCCACATTGTCTTGCAGGTAAAAATACCAGGCTCCACAGCTGAGACATTTCTGGTGCCCACACAGACACGTGGGGTCAGTTCTCAGGGTAGAAAATAGGGATGTTCCACTTGCTGGTGTAGATTCCCTGCAAATTGCAGCTCAGATTCTGCTCTAGTTGGGTAGCACCAAGAAATTTCCCTGCTTTGAACAGAGGTGATGGCTGAGCAAAGCAGCTGGAGCCCTTGTTCTCCCTGAGCATTGGCTGAGGCATTTCCAGAGCCCAGTGCACCTTCGGGTGCAGTGCAGCACGTGCTGCAGCTCCGCTCAGGTCCTGCTGCTGCCAGGAGCTGGGAGCTTAAAACCAGCTGAGCCTCCCAGATGGCAGCATGATTTACTAAACCACTAAGATATTGGGTCAGCCTTGTAAATCATTTTAATTATTTCACTAAACAGGTTGTGGAAATAGATCAATAGAAAATATGGCATTGAGGCTTACAATGCTGTGCATTCATTATGGGAAAGGAATTATATTAACTGATTTAGGAGCTAATAATAACTGAAAATAACAATTTAATGGAAGCTGTCCAATCCTGCACTCTGAAAGCAGCACACAGCTATAAGCAGTCTACTCATTTTAATCTCAGTCAAGTATACAATATATAAGTATACAAGAGCAATCTTTTGACTCTCAGAGAAATGTGAGTCAAGTACAAGTACTTGCAGACTTTCAGCATCCCATAAATTACATCATAATAAAACTAAACCGAAGAAACTGTCAACAACCATTTTTACATACTGGCAGGGTCACATGAACCAGGCACATGAAAATAAGAAAATGTATTGCAATATAACAAAGTGGAGGTGATGCACAGCAGGGGCTATTTTCCACTTGCAATTGCTATTTCCGTGAGACTGTGGTTTGTGCTGCTGAGCTTGAAGGACACCTCTCTCTCCAAAATGTTTGTCTGAAACATCTGAATTCTAAATATATGCTATATTTGTGTGAATATATGCTATATATCTGAAATTTATATATAAAGAGACAGGGAAGAAAACAAACCAGAAAACTCTAATCTCTCCTGTGCAGCAAAAGCCAGGTCTCACCATTCAGTAGCTGGGGTCAGCATTGCTCTGTTTCAGTTATTTTACTGTAGCTAAACTAAATTTGGTATGCTGTGTCCTGGTTTTCTTAATGCATGCATGACAGTCACCTGTGCTGTTAAAATATTTCCTCCTGAAATAAGCTGCACATTGTGACTATTTAAGGCCTTATTGGCCACGGAGTAAGGATGCTGACCCCAGGAGGCAGGACCGTGGGCAGAACTGGGGCTGCCATCAGATAGCGCACCTGTGTCGCAGCTCGTTTGAAAACCTGCAGCCCACTGATAGGCGGTTGTCACACCAGCTATCTCTGCTCTGCTTTGCAGGCAGAGTGAAGCTTTTCTTTAAGCCCTGAGGCTTGATAGCATTGGAATTATGCACTTCATCGCACCCCAATTAGCTAGGGATGCATGACAAAAACCATTATCAGCGCATTTATTTGGGAAAACACCTTATTCTCCTTCTTGGTTCAGCACATGAAGAAAAACCACACCCCTCCCCTCTTTCTCCACTGAGAAAATCTTGTTTTAGAGCAGAGTGAAACTTTGAGCTGTGGCAAATTGTGCCGATCCTGCTTATTCACCTGTCTTATTGAGCTCCATCCATCTGTCTTGGGAATGTTAAGTGTTGCTAAAATAAAAATAAACAGCTTCAGCATGACCGCAGAACTGACTGAGCCCATCGCCCGAGCAGGCCGTGCAGCACATCTGTCTCCTACTCCTGAGACTGAGGTGGCTGAGGTTTAGTGTCTCCAGGGGAATGGCCCCTGTGGCTCCCTCCTCCCTTGCCATTTGCAGTCACATTCCCAGCTGTAAACAACAAATGGAACGCACGATTTTCCCAAGCCCTGTAAATGCCAGCAGCAACAGAGATCAGCATCAAATGAAGGGAAAGGTGCTGGGTGAACACATGGCATTTTCATGGCCCTGAACATGAGCCCTGCTTTTGCTGGTGCTGCTCTGCTCCAAAAACCTGCAGTGGCAAGGTTTGAATTACCCGGGGTAATGAGCCTAAACTGGGTTGACTTTTCTGTGTGCATTTACAACCAGGTTGACAAACACTTTTTGAAGCCAGCAAAGCTCCACGCATTTGCCTTTGAGATGGTTTGCTTTAGTGAAATGCTTTAGTCTAGCATGAGTAGTATAAGACCTCTCTGGCCATAAAATAATTAGATTAATAAAGAGAGTTTATGCTCTTAAAAAATATTGCAAAAAGTTCAGCTACTCACATTTGACACCGTGGCAAGCTGGATTTAGTTCCTTTTACTCAGTGTTGATATTAAATCACGATACATTTCTGATTTTGACAGGTGTCTGTTGTGGTTTCTGACTGCTCCTCACTGGGGTTTGAGCCCCCAGCCCTGGTAGCAGTGAGGTGGGCCCACCTTCCACCTCTCTCTGCGTGATGGAAACTGCAAGGTGGCCACATGGGCACACCCCCGACAGCATCGATGCACTCGTAGGTAATCAGTTTTGGTTTTCCTGTCCTGTCAAACCCTGCTTTCTTTTCTACAGACTGAAATGCCAGGGTTGTTAATTATTAAAAGGTGTCAGTATGTAAGAAGTCTGGCTGTGGACTGCAGTGGAACATGGCTTGCTCAGGTGCAAAGTCATTATCAGTGACTTAACCATAAACGGAGATTCATTTTAACCAGGATTGCAATTAGCACCTGGCTGTGCATTTAGCTAACTTGAGACTTTCATACCACTATACTATAAAAGTTGAAATTATATCCAGGGACTCTGTAAATGGATTACACTATTATCATTATTTGTAGCACTGAATTATTGTACTTTTACTGTCTTGCACTGAATTAACATAAATGAATAACAAACATGAGTGTATTTGGTAAAGACCATAAAGTAACTACGCTTCCTTAATCAAACTGTAAATTTTCATTGTCTCATTTGATTTTGTTGCCTTTACCTTGTGCACTTTCTCAAGTGCTGCGTTCCCCTCAGGCTCACAGGTGTCACTGGCAGACATGGTTGGGTCTAGATCATATTCAGTACAGTTATTCCTTGGCCTGACTTGGATTTAGATGTGCTCACTGTGTCTTTGTCCAGAGATTTATCAACATTCCCAAGCAAGCACAGCTCCCGAGCTCATGTACTGCTTGGCTTAGCCATGATAAGACACACATGGAGAAGGCACTGCCAGTCTGACAGAGCTCAGAGTGGTGTACATTCATTATAGCAATGTGGGGTGTTTCAACAACACCCTAATTCCTGTTGGAGACACAAGATCAGTTTTCCTAGGGAAATCCTGAGGCACTTGAGGGTCCCTTCAGGAACTGATGAGTGGCCTTTCTTTGTGCTCCCACTGTCCTTGCCTGCTCAAAGCTTGTGGGGGTGTGGGGTTGGGGGTGGTGGTAGTGGTTGTACTGCTAGACCAGGCTGTGCCAGGCTGAGCCATGCACTGGGACACAGGGCACAAGCTTTCCTGAGCTGCACTGGCCACTGGAGACCTGGCAATACAGCCCCTGCCATCCTGCTTTCGGTGCTATTGAGGACATCCCAGAAAGCAGAGAAAAAATAAGTTCTCAGTGCCACATTTCTGATGCTCTGTAGGCTCTAGAGAACTGACTCTGAGTGCATATCTCAGGGCACAGCCTGTCCCCCAGACCAGAGCTGCCTCATGCCATCAGAGGGCACGTGTCCCAGGGGGTAATTTAGTTCTCAGGTCCTTTGCTGAGCTGGCCAAGCTCCTCAGATCTCAGGCACAGCAACCCACCATGTTGCTGTTGTGAGGGAAGGAAAAGGCGAGCCAAGGAGAGCTGTTAGTCCTGGCTCTGACCTTCCTCAGCCCCAGCCTAAGAGCACAGACACTCTCCCTGTGGGGCTGATGACACACTGGTAAAGCTGCCAAGACAGTTGTTGATTAATGACATAGTGACAGGTATCACTCACTTGGATCAACTCTGACAAACTCTGGAAGCACTGAAATGCAACTGCCCAGAACAGTAAATAACTACATTACAGCACATACATTAATAAAAGACTCTGCCATGGGAATTTAGAGCTAAATCTCTGTGAATAGACTGTGAATACAGAAGAACTCTGTTAAAAAAAAAAAGAAAAAATTAAAAATAAATTAAAGGCTATTATAAAAACACAACACTTGGAAATCAGAAATGTCCTACTAATTTCTAGTAAACAGTTGACTTTGACTGTCAGCCTAAATGTCAACACCTGCCTACATACTATGTTGGTCACCCTAAAACACAAAATGAGTGATGATACTCACTGGATTGTCAGAGCAAGCCTGAAAAGTATTCATAATGAAGAATTCCTATTCTAGTTTGTTTTCAAAAAAAATCAATTACTTCATATTTCCAAGGAAAATAACAACGAAATTCAGATAAAAGAGCCCATTTTATGTGGTCATCTGTTTTTTCATCCTGCATTATACTCTCAAAGCCTTAACTTGCTGATTTCTATTTCAAGGGTAATACTAACACAGAGATGAATGAAAGTGTTTGACAGGTCTGGTCATTGAATAGGAAAGAAAGTAGCTTAACGCTCCTTTCCCCACATTCCCCAGGGTAAATACGAAAAATTTCCTATTGGAAATGTATAATCCTCAATTGAACTGTAAACATTTTTCAGGTATTTGTCAAGATCTTGGTAATTTAGTTCATATTACACTACAGATTATTTTCTATATGAGATTTCAGATACATTTCACCAATAACAGGAAAGAAAATCTATAGGCAACAAATAGGAAAATCCATTAACTAACTCTACATCACAGACCTCTTTGATTCCACTCCTAATGTAACTGTGTTTTGCTTGGAATGTCCATAATTGCTAAAATTAGAAGGCAGGCACTCACCAGAGAAGAAATAGGAGATTTCAATCCATTCATTGCCATGAGCACAGATCCTTTAAAAAGCCACCTTGTACAGTGCTAAATTTTGGATTGTCATTGATGCAGATCTGAAGCACATATTTTCCCTGACTGACTTCATTTATAACAATATCCATCTTTACTCAGCAGAGATTGATGGGCTTTTAAAAAAACATAGTCTAAAACCAGCAACAACCCCCCCTGACTCCCTTCCTCTTCCTCATCCCCTATCAAACCACATGGCTGCTGCTGTCCTGGGGCAGGAGTCCCTCAAGGCCCCCTGCTTGCCTTGCTGGGATTCTTCCAGCCTTCATCTCATTCCCGTTGTTTTAAGGCTTGTTAATTTTCCTATGGAATAATTGTAACCACTCCTGTATGCATAAACCCCAGGCCTGGTCCCTGTCTCTCCAGGGAGTGAAGCCCCTGGATGCCCAGCAGCTCAATGACCTGCAGCACTGCATGGCTGCTGGGGGACAGAAACACCACAAAAGCCCAAAAACAGAAAAAAAGAAAACCTCCTTCACATCTTTTCTCAGCTGTAAGTGAATGTTTCATCATTTAAACGCTTGCTTTATTCATTATCAGCAATAATTAGCATACGCTGCTATTTTAGTGCTCTGCCATGGCTTGCAGCACTGGTTTCCCCTGCCCTGGTGGCACAGGGCCCCCAGGGTGACACAGGTGGTGTCCCCATGGGCCCACAGCTCACTGGGCTGCAGGGGCTGAGCTCCCTGGGCAGGGCTGGCAGAGCCCTCCCTGCTCAGCGACACCAGCCAGAACACGCACTTGCGACACATTAATATTCGCACAACAACCCCCCTCCAATCAGTCTTTGCTAAAAGCATTAATTAAGACTTTAACATTTCTGATCCCATCAATTTTCTGTTCTCTTCTTATTAAATAGATGTACTAGGGGAGTTTGAATAATAACTGCCCAAACTTTGGGGATAATGAATAAATGAACTTTGCCAGCCTCTGGCTAAGCATGAAATTTGCTGCCGAGTAACAAATGCAATGGAGGCAGCTCATACATTAACCAACCTAGTTTTGACACACCAGTTTGGGAACACATTATTTACTTACTTACTAATTCTAAGTGAGACTAGGCTCCAAAATGTTTTATGCAGGAAATGACAAATGACATGTTCAGACAGTGTTTTGCACTCTCCATCACGGCGTGAAGCTGCTCGCTCCCCCATCTGCCCTTCGGTGGGTCTGGCCCTCCTGCCATGCACAGCAAGGCTTTCAGCACTGCAGGCTGCATTTTCCTTGGGAGTTTTGCCAGAAAAGGAGTGCTAGCTAAGGAATTAGCTAATTTTGGTTTTCACCTGGTAGGTCTTGGCACTTTGAGGGTCACCTGTGTGCTGTGAAACTACTTTTGTTCCATGTATTTTCACATGTGGATGGCTCCAGCATCAGCGCTGTTACACTGCTTTAAATCCATTCATTTTGGTAGAAATCCATTAACTCGCAGTGGATTTATGGCAGTATAACAGTGAGAGAGCTGTGGCTGATGGCGCACACTGGAAATATTACAAGGAAAAGTGCAAAGTTCTATTGATTTTCTCTCAGGAAAAATGTGTGTTTCCTTATGATTATATTACAGATGACTCAGCTCTGGCCCCTACCAGCCATCACTCATGTTTCTCAGCTCAGTTGTTTGCTGGCTGTGCAAACAGCCACTGCCTGTGCTGTCCCCATTGCAGGGACCCAGGGCTGCTTCCCCAGGTGCCCTGGCACACCCCCCATGCTGGAGGAGTCTCTGCCTGGCTCTGCATGGCACTGCAGGAGACACAGCACCTTTCCACGGCTCTGCAGTCCAAGCACTTACTCCTAATCGATTCTGACAGCAGACACCACGAGGACTGCTGAGATTTATGAAATAGCAAGATTTGCCACTAGCCTCTGTCCATTAAGGGTACAGCAAAACCTCTCCTTGCCCTTTGTAAATACAATCAGCAGAAGTGAGGCAGTTGCCCTTTTCAGAAGAAAGAGCACTCTCAAAGGAGAAATGTTTTAGC
Organism: Sakesphorus luctuosus; assembly: GCA_013396695.1. Classification (NCBI taxonomy): domain Eukaryota; kingdom Metazoa; phylum Chordata; class Aves; order Passeriformes; family Thamnophilidae; genus Sakesphorus; species Sakesphorus luctuosus. The sequence continues at coordinate 143,661 of VWZD01001862.1, forward strand.
AAAAGTTCTTAACACACTCACAAGCAATAAGGCTTCAAATTCTTTACAATGTTTCTTCAAAATGTTTCTCATTCCTTTAAATGCTTTTCAAAGACTAAATACTGTATCAAAAGATGCAGCCTCCCCTTTAGCCAGTTATTTTTCGTGCATTACAGGAATATGGGGCAAATTATTGACTGTGTACTAAAAGAAAAATAAACAAATTAAAAAAAAGCTGTCCAGAATGTGGAAACCATGGCCTCAAAACCAGGCTGCAGGGGCTGAGCTCCTCAACTCATTCTGCACATTTTTGAAGGCAGAAATATAGGGAAGGTAAAGGTAGAGCCAGGTTATCTTGGCAATCTGCTCCCTTGTTGAAGTGATCCCGTGTCCTGGGAATGAGTTATCTCTGCATTTGTGCAGCCTTCACTGGAAAGAAAAGATGCCTATTGCTCTTGCTAGAGATTTTTCATCAAATCCTCAGGTTATTGTTTAGTAGTTCTGAGGTTTCATGGTGAATTGGAATATAAGAATTGTTATTCCTACTGTAGTACATTTAATTCTGATCTTAGAAGGGATAAAAAAGCACTATATTTAGTTGCAGATTTAATAATTTTTCACCTTTAATGTGATTAAAGTCTAAAAGACCTTGATAATTCTACTCCCACCACTGCACACAAAATTTGCAGTTGCTGCCACATCCCTATGCAAGTAACAGGTTACAAAAGAAGGTAAGGACAGACGCAGATGATTATTTCCTTGAAAACACACAGTTTTCAAGTCAAGATACAATGTACTCTGTAAGTGATGAAACACCAGTATCAGAGCAAAGCAGACACGTCCTTACTAGGAGACCAGCTGAGCTATGGCTGAGGTTGAAAACGCAGTGTAACTACTCCTAGGTAGACATGCTCCACTGCTTCAAGCACCAGCTACTTATTTAATCAATTTAGGCAGATTTTCTTCCTCTTGTGGAAAAAATTGAGTCCTCTACCTCAGAAAGAAGATGAAGCCCTGAGAAATATTCCCTACCCTTGATAAAACAGCAGCAGTGATGAGGAGCTGGGCAGAGGAGCCCAGTCCAAACCCAGGCAGCTTTCACTTGCCTGACCAGCCCTTGCTGGAAGGGTTACAGCTCTCCTGATGTTCCACACATTCCTCTGCTGGAGTAACTGCCCTTGAACAAATTCCCAGCCATGAATGCCTGTATTAGACATGGACTAATGTGGTCCAACAGGCAAATCTTTTCTTTCACCTCTTTACAGTTTATAAAAGCCTGGTTCTCCTGTGTGCATATGGAAGCCAAGTGTTCTTCAGTGTCTCGTGCTCTGATACACATCCAGGCTTACAACAACCACCTCCTCCAAGTTCTTCCAAAGAACAGTTCTGCTTTTTGTGGGATGACTATGGATTATTCACCAATCCGTGTGATCCTATATTGCAAAGATTTTACCACCTTTGGGTTCCCATGCTGAGTTTGCCCCAGGACAAGAGGGTTTTTGCAATGTAGTAGCACAAATGAAACCCATGTGTTTTGCTCTCAAACCTAGTGAGTGTGAGTGGCACAAATCCCTGTCTCTGACAGTCCTAAACCCAGGAAGTTCTGGCCTTCTGAGCAAATGACAATCCCTTCTTGCCCTCCTTCTAGAAGAGCCCTTGGGTACAAGGTGAGGCAGTGGCATGTCCTGCCTTTGCCCCCCCAGCTCCTGCAGGCAGAGTCCTGCTGGCACTGGAGCTGCCACTTTACCTTTTCCACAATGAATGTCCTTTCTAAAATGCCACACAAATGAAAGGACAAGAGTCACAGTCAGGCATAGAAGATTTCAAGGTACTTCACTAAATTCAGCTAAAGAAGGTTGTGTTTCTTTACAGAGTCATCCTATTGCCTTACTTGAAAAACAAGTATTTTGGAACAGAAAAATAACTGCTGTATGTACTGTAAAAATGCTTCAGTAGAGAAAGCTCACTTGGGTAAGAAAAGGAACACAATTATGTGTTTTTAAAAACCTGAATATATTTTAAACAAATCTTGGAGTCAGGTCTAGTGAATACAACATTCGAGATTGACTTATTTTTATTTTCATTTTCCACTACTTGGTTCATCTTTTTTTCAGAGAGGCCTGGAGCAAACCAAAGCAACTTACCTTGAATGCCACACACTGTCCCACTGCCCATCTGACAGACCTCGGATTAACTGCCCAGAGATAACTGATGTCACCACAGGAGAACACAGCTACGCTGCCAGCACATTCTGCTGTGGGGTTTGACAGTAGGTGAGGGTGTCTGAAAAATAACTGATTTCAATTTTAGTTTGTTTGTGCTGCATATTTCTCGAGTCTCTGTGTTGTGACAAGATAGGGAACATGGAGCCATGAAACCTCAGGAACCTTCAGGACACAGGGAAAGGCACACACATCTATAAAAACTTTATTTCAAAATCTTTTTATTCAACTGTTATTCAGCAATATACAATACAGTTTATAAACAAATGTCTTACCTTGTTTCCAATCTTCATTTAAAAATAAATATTATTGACAGTGAATATTAATTATGGCAGGATGTACCTTTTTATGTCTCCAAAAGAAATAATTTAATTAAAAAAGAAAAAGGAAATCCAAAAAACCTAAACACAATAATCTACTAAAAATATTTCCTTTCTTAGGAAGGGTTTGACCCAACATCTTTACATATTGTCATAAAGATAACTGCTCAACAGTTCGTGCAAAATGAAGAGTCAGAGGAAAGGTTTAGAAAAGAAAAAATATTACATTAAAATAGAGAAATCATAAGTGCCATGCACAGAGCAAGGCTTTACACCATAGAGTCTGGAAACTAGATGCATTATTCTATGTGGTTTATTCTTCTGTGGCATCCCAAAAAATATGTTTTTCCCACTATGTAGAATTTATCATGCTTCTTTCAGTCTCTTTCTGTCCATCTTTAAAACTGTAGGGATTTCTTTTCCAGGGGTTTTGTTTGTTATTAAATAGGTTCCTTTCTGTTTGGCTGAGGAGGATAGAAGGGAGTAGTCCGTCAGTGGTTTACTAATAAATGTACAAGCTTATGCAGTATTAACAGGGACATGTATAGGAGTGGGTCTGTAGCATAAATAGGTCCTGTACCTAGAAAAGAAAGAGACAAGGGAGAGAAGGAGATTTGATTTTTTATCTTTTCCAATATAGAAGATTAAATGCAGAAGAGAAATATAGGAAGATTTATTTTTATCACTTCAGTGCCAGGGGTCAGAAGCTTAATTTTAATAGTAAAACAGCATCCTCAAGCTATTCAACTCAAATAGCTTTCTCCTCTCCCTCCCAAATCTAACTCCACTTAGGTCATTTCATTATGCATTACTAATGGTATGCCTAAACTTGGCTTCAGCCAAGTTACCAGCAATTGAGATTTCTATAAATACACCCTAATCTGGTATATAGTTTCTTGAGAAATGACAGGTATCAACCACCCATTACTTTAAAGGGAAATGACAAATGCTGCAGCTGTACTTCTTGATTAACAGGACATGAACCCATTTCATTTGGAATGGGAACAGCAAGACCTTGACATCTTCTTTACCTTTTATAGGAAACAGTGGAATTTTAAATTAAAAATCTGCACAGGAGCTATAGAAAAACAGAGGTCAGATGTGGAACACATCTGTTACAGTCATTTCGTCCAAACCCAGGGAGGGCAAGACGAGGTAACTGATGTGGCAGGACAGGGCTGTGGGGCAGTGAGGCATGTGCTGGCACAAGAAGGAGGTGCCCCTGCTCTTACAGCTGCCGAGGGAGGACACAGCTCTCCCTGGGCAGAGACAGGCACCAGTGGTTTTGGTCTCAGTGAGAAGTGGCAGCCATTTCCATGCTGCAGCTAACAAGGCTGTGCCTGCCTTGTATCCACTTACACAAAGACACTTGATAATGTTTTTTATTTTCTAGTTATGTGGGCCAAAAAGGCAGATATTTACTGTGTGCACTGTATTCTGGCCCCTCTGCTTTGTGTGTGAGGGCTGAGCCATGGGGCTGAGGTCTGCTGGCCCTGCTCAGCCAGGAGAGCAGGACACACAGACATGGCATGAGATGTGATGCTGCTCCACCTCTGAAATGAGTCACTGCTGTGCTGCCAGGCTCGGGCAGAGCAGCTCTGCTGCCTGGGGCAGCCCATGTCATTGCTGCAGGACAGGAGATCAGTGCCTATTGCTCCCTGAGCCCTGCTGAGGGGCACAAACAAGGCCAGGCTGGGCAGCAGCAGCAGCTGCCCATGAGTGACACCTTCCAAAGCCATGAATAGACCAGCACGTGCAGTTGTCACCCACATGGTAATGTGACAGTGCAGGGTTTTGACTGATGTCTCACTTGGCCAGGGGACATTTCTACAAGGGTGGATGCAAAAGCAGGAGCTCAGCTGGATTTTGCCCTGCAGCTGGACTGCAGAGAGGCACCTGGGAAGAGGCTTCATCAGGGCTGAACACGTGATCTACAGGAGTAATCAATGCCCAAAATACTGACCATCACCCAGAAACATGACTGTCAAAGCCACTTTGCAAAGCATGACAGCTTTAAAAAAATGTTTTCTGCGTTCAGTATCTTTGATAAAGGAATCAGGGCACTTCTATTTAGGGTCGTCACTTCAGGCACCCTAATTGTGTCTTGGTCTCCAGGAGATGTGAGTGCCTCTCAGCTGTGGCATGGAAATGCCTCAGACAGTGTCTGAGTAAACCACTGCTCTGGGGCTCACTGTTCCAGCTGCCTTGTAATCTACAGCCGCCTTACCAGCAAAGCTGGAATATCATCACCCAGTATCAAAAATAGTACATAGTAATGTGGTGTGCAATTGAGGAACTCAAGAAATGTCCCCATAGTGCTATGTCACAGACGCTCAGACTGTGTGGTGCTTATTTAGTTATTAAGGTTTTAATTAAATCCTTGCATGCACAGACATGTGCTAAGGACTGCCTACGTAGCAACAGCAAGGCGTTAAGATGAATACAGGATTTTTGTTTTGAAAGCTGAAAATCATTAACAAACACAACTAACTCCAGCAACTAAAGGAGTAACTCATCAAATTCTTGCAAAAAGACACTAGGAATGTGTGCAGAAAAGTGCAAAACCTCTGCCAAAGCTCAGGTTCCCAGCCAGCACATGGACAGACAGTCCTCAACCCCAAATGCAGCAATGCAGAAGCTCACAAGCTCAGACTTGCCTTTCCTGCTCCAGGATCCAGCCTTGCAGAGCTGAGGTGCAGGGTAGTTCTGCCTCAGGAGACCTGCAGGCAAGGTAAGTGATCCCCCTTTCCTGTGCTCAGAGGGTATGGACAGCTGGACTGGGAAGGCTGAAGGTGAGCCCTGTTGTCTTTCTGTCACTGAGCCTGATGTGCCATGTGGCACCTGAAGACAGATGCTTATCCACAAACTGCAGCTCTGGGCCCAACAGACCCACACTTCCAGCCAGCACATCCCTGTTTCCAAGCTGTCAGATGGCTGTCCTCACCTCTGGGACATGGCACAGCTGCCACCCAGGACAATCCCCGTGTGCTGTTGCTGTCCCCTGTGCCTGGGGATGGCAGGGGCAGCCCAGCAGCAGCCGACGCTCCTGGCAGCTGCAGGCAGCTCACCAGTGCCAGATTGGTGCCAATTCCACACCTGCCCACCACTGCAGCAAAGACCTGGCCTTGGGTATTTATTATGCTCAAACTTGAGGGTGATGAGAACCCATTCTTTTCCCTGCCAGGGTTGAAATTGTTCTTTCAATGAAGAGGACTCGAGTCTGAGGAGATGCTGCCAGTTACTCAGGAGGCAAGCTGTGCTTTTGTAAGGAGGAATTCCCCTGGAAATGTTGGGGAAACTCAGCCTGGAGAAACAGGCTCTTGTAGCTCAAGTGCTCTTACAACCATGATACTGAAGGGCTGCCAGGGACACCAGGTTAGGATTGTTTCTGCTTTGAGTGGAAAGCAGTCTTAGTCACAGCTCTTTGCAGTAGCTGTGTGCCTGCCTACCAAAATCATTCCTGTCAGTTTTACCTTTATGTACTCATTTTAGTTTAAATTTCAATGCAGAACTGTGAATTCCTTTTGTAGACACTGCCGTTGTTTTGAACCCACATTCTCCATCTTCCTAATTTGACAGCAGAATGTGAGTTTAGAGTCTGTCAACAATCTCAGCAGTTAAATAAAACATATTTTTGAAAAAATTACTTGAAATTATTTGAAGGCAATTATTCTTACTGAATACCAAATGTAAGGCTTTTTTTCCTACTGATTCAGCACTGTTCTGTTCTAAGACTTCAGGCAATAGGAGATACACTGTCCTCCCTCTGAACATACGCAGACCAGAAATATAATTTCCAGTATTTTCTCCCTATTTAGTTAACTTGAACTCTTTCCATTATAGGTAGCATTGTTTATAAACAAACTGAACTTAGTGTGCTCAATTCCACTGTTACCACAATAGTGGAAGTCTTGATTTTAGTTAATAAACTGCTACATCTGTAGATGTAAATAAACAACATGTGTGCCTGAGCACAAGGATCTGGACTTGCAACAGTCCCAGATGTGAGAATAGAGAGTTCCTATCCAGATACTTTAAATCACGAGTACACAGTTACTTGCAAATACAGATACTTAGAAAAAAATTTCATTGATATTTTGAATATTCACTTGATGTTTTGTTATTGTAAGCTTATTTATGACTATGCAGACTTAGAATTTTGCTTTAAATTTTTTATATGCACACGGCTAAAAGGGAAAGTCTACCACCATCAGAACAAGAAAGAATTGTTCTCTTCATGTATGGTGAATTGCTCTCTGGAATCACTCATCTTTCTTTTCAATTTATGACATAGTAACATTTTACTGTAATTTTCTATTTAATATTTTTTATGACAGAATTAATCAAAGTTTGACTTACAACAGTTCAATTGAAAACAAACAATTAACCAAGTGACTTGCGACACACGTAAAAAACGGGATGATTCTTTTATAAGCTATATTTAACCAATGGTCAAACCCCACAGTTTCCAGCAGTTACCTATTTTTCTTCCTAGAAAGAATGTGAAAAGTACTTTGATGTCTCTTTCCGAGACGGTGGTAAAATGCAGTGGCCCATATAATAAAAAGCTGAAAAGACATCAGTAGCCTATTTTCCTTGAATGATGAGATAACACCTAAAATCTGACTGCCTATTGATGATGGAGCTGGGCCCCAATTGGCAGTCACGAGACAGTTCTCTGAACCGCCTTTTATGCAGTGACCTGTCAGCCTTGGCCTACTTCCTTACAGAACAATGTGTAATTAAAGCCCTCAAAGCTGGCATTTCATTAAGGGATCAAACTGACCATATTCATTGATTTATTCTCTCAGTCCAGAAACTTTAGACTGTGCTTGAAACATGTTCTTGGAGAAACTGTGTCTATCTACTATTTGGTGTCTATTGAAAGATGGAGCTTTACATGGGTTGTTGGTCAAGGATCATTACAAGCAGTAACCTCCTAGATAAAACAACTTCTCACTCCCTGACATACATTTGGAACACTTGCACTGAATTGGAGGGAATTTACCAAACTTCAGATCTAACGGCTTCTTAAAAGTTTTTAATTAAAAAGACACCATTACTACACACTTACTGAACCGAAGATACAATACTCCACACTCCATTGAAATTACTCCACAACTTGAGACAAGATCTTACAAGCCATTTCCTTCTCCCACACTTAAACACTTGCAGCACAATCCATGCTCTGTATTTTTGCTGCCTTTTCTTATTTTCAAAGGCTTGTACCTGGTGCCTGAAACTTCCCACTCCTCACCAAGAGCTAATTCTCTAGGATGCTGTGCAGAAGTTCATCCAGAGCCTGTGCTAACTTTAGCACACTCTCCCAGCTCAACCCTAGAGCTCTGCATGTAACGGGAGGTGTTCTTGTTAAAAGAAGTATTGGTACTATAGCAAAAAATACCAAACTACAGGGTCCCCAGTGGCTCTGGCTTTCAGCTGGCTGTGGATCATCATGCCCAGGCACAACTAGAAACAGCTCCTGGGCTGCCTGTTGGTGTTGATAATTTCAGCAATGGTGACTTCCCACATATTTATGAGCAACAGCATGGGATCTGTTCACCACTGAACCTGCCTAGAAGGCATGATGACAGAATTAGTTTTCTATGTGCTACACAGTTTTATTTATGATTCACTGAATTTTGGAACAGCTTTCCATAACTCATCTCAAAAAAAAATGCCTCGTAGAAGTCAGAACATTTTTATTTGTACACAATCACGCAGTAGAAGCTTGTGACCCTTCTTTTGAACTTCATCCATGCCATCAAGGTTTTTAGGGTCAAGAGCAAATCTTCTCATGAAGCTGAGTGAAACTACCAGCATTGCCCTCCTCACCCTTCCTGAAAATGCCCACATTTCACTTTCCTTATCCACAATGTAGCCGCAACTCACCAGGAAGCTGAAGCCAATTTGACTGGTCAGAAGACACTGACCAGAATTTTGTAAAATAGTGTCATGATTTTAGGTCTTCTCAAATACAGCCGAGTGTCACCGTTTGCCTCCCTTCTCTCTTAAGATATCCACTGCCACATTCCAGCCTATATGTAGAGGTGAATTGCCAAAATACCATGTAACAAGAGTAACTGAAAGCCTCTCCTGTCCTAATTCTGGAAAATCAACAACTTCCAATGGGATTCCATTTAAAGTATTTAGCCCTCCTGAAATGACCATGTTTTACTTGCCCACACTTGTATCTACCCATGTGCTAGGCTGAACTCACCTGACAACACAGAGATGAGGTAGAATGTAAAGCTTGGTGACTTGGGTGTTTTAGTGGCAAATCACAGGATAGTTGCAGGAAGGCTACAGACTAGAAAACAAATAAATTGGATGGCAATGAGAGGGAGGCATAGTCATGCAAGGAAATGATGCAGAAATAAAAGCTTGGTTCTGGTAAGAAGCTGAGAAAAGAAAAAGATTCCTTCTGCAGTATCGATTTTCTGAAGTACTGCAGTGCTTTGCTGGAAGTCAATCTGTGTCAGTGCCTGTGGGACAGGACAGATGCAGGCAGTGGCAGAGGGGTTGGGGATGTTTCTTAAGGCACCTGCAATTATTTTGGGTGTTTCTTTGATCACAATAGGGCTTATTTTAATTGCGACTCATTAAGGCAAAATTGCTCTCAAAATATTATTGCTGACAAACCCTTCCAAACATGCTCATGGTATACAGACCAGTGAAGTGCTCAGTTATCCTCTAGGGAGGCTCTTCCCTTCTCTGAGATTGTAAGGACATTATTACACATAAGGTACAGGATTAAATGGACAATTGATCTGACCCAGTTCAGCAGCTGCTGCAGGATTGCATGGCATGGCATTTTTGTATTAAACACAGCCAGCAACAAATGGAAAGAGGGGTTGTTGAACTAATGTATTTGATGAGTGTATGGAACTACAATATCAGCTAAGGAGCAAGAACTTCTACTACCTTTACAAAAAAAACCTTACATTTTTTAGGTTACCAGAGAAATACACAATTTCATTGTCAACAGAGTGGCAAAAAATCACCTTCACTAAAGTTACAAGAAATAGGGAGATACAATATGGGCAACAGTCGGTACCTTTTCCCTCAATATCCCCTTCCCTTCTCTGGTAGCTGTACAGAGCAGTCAGCAGTCTCACCAAAAGCCTGACACTGCCTCTTCCAACTGCTACATGTGCCTATGAACATGGCTGTGTTGAGAGCAGGCAGTGCCCTGCACAGCCCAGCAGAGCAGCAGCTGAGCTGATGGAGCCAGACCCTTGAGGGGCTGCTCCTGGGATCTGCTCTACACTAGAGACAGCCAAATAAACTACCCAACCACTCCAAATACCCACTCTTGGAGAAGTTAAGGAATAACTTCAAGAAAACACCAGGAGTAATTTATAACAAGCTCAAAGAGCAAACAGTGCTATAGATAGTGTCAATGGAGAATAGGGACACATCCTGAATACTTGAAAAGAGTAATTCATTCTATATAGATTATACAGCCTAAATACTTTCTATTGGTCTGAAATTAAATCAGCCAGTAACTTTCCTCTTTTTAGACCTGCAGCTGGTCTCTATTTTGTATTACCCTCATATAACCAGATTTCTGCTATAGTATCTGAGATGATCTCTCTTCACCAAATACCTTATTAAAAAACTCAAACCATGCAACTATGGATGTGGGTAATTTCCAGAATTTTCTGCAGCTCCATGATCTAAAATGAACCTAACAAAACCAAGGACCATTAATTCACTCCTTGAAAGATGAATAATGAGAGAGACAAAATTCTTTGTAAGGTGATTTGGTTGAAAATGAATTTTAAACTGAAACATATAGAAAACTAATTAACTAAATTTGGGTAGTTCAGTGGTAAATGAGCATCCAACCCTACACATCCTTCTTCTGTACTATTATGTGAGCTACTCCAGAGCATTTCAATACACACTAATAGCAAAATCACACAACTCAAACTACCCAGATCATGAGGCAATGAAAAATACTGGGAACTGGTTTCAGTTACTGAGATTTGAAGTGAGTCTGACCATATTATCAGGTTTTAAAAGCCATGTTGCAAAAAAGCTGATAAACTAGATAGGGTCCCACAATTCCACAGGTTGACACTTTATGGAAAGATTTGCAATAAGAGTCACACAGACTGGACCACAGATTTCACATCCTGCAATTAATACAAGCTGCAAATATTTGCAATCCAGAAGTTCTGCAGTTCTTTGCAGTATTCACTTCACTGTCTTTTACAGCATTTTTGACTTGATCAGGATTAGGAGCAAGCTGTCAATGTAGTTGTAATTATCACTCCAATCAGAATTACTAAACTTAAGCAGATTCAAGTGCAGATTATTAAAGGATTTCTCTTGAGAAATAACCCCTATCCTCTCCATCCTTAAAGAGTAGAGCTAAGTGCATTAGCAGAATACATGATGACCCAAGAAAAATGGCTGTATTGAGAGCATGTGCCCAAAAAAGAAGCAGAGCCTGTGACTTCCATAAAGAAGGGAGCACCTTTTTGCTGTAAACAAACAGTAGCATTTTGGGATTGACTCACAAACATACAGATGCTCCCAAAGTTTCCAGTAACTGCTATTTGCTAGATACAAGCTAACTAATGACATTGCTGTGCCCTAGATCCAAGGGAGGCCAAACTTCACAGAACAAGCCAGCAAAGGGTTATTTGGCAAAACTGTGGACATGGGATATTCCTCAATGTCCTCTTTACATGTGAAATCTCCAGCTCCTTGACATAAGAGGGATTCAGATTAGAATGTCAATTTTAAAATTTATAAAGCAGTAAAGTATTTTTAATTATGCCAGTTTGGTGAGTTTTACCCATAGAATCATAGAATCTTAAGGTTGGAAAAGACCTCTAAGATCACCAGATCCAACCATCAACTCAGCACCATCACAATGTTTCCCACTAAACCATGTCCTCAAGTGCCACATCTGGATGTTTTGTGAACACTTCCAGGAACATGACAATAAGATGACAGACATAGATGATGTCCATTAGAGACCTCACTATGCTCTGCCTCCTTTGGAGCAGCTGCTCCGAGCACACACAAGGGTGTCCGGCTTCCCAGCCACAGCCATGCAAAGGGATGGGAATACCAAATATTATCACAGAGGATGCTCAATTCAAAGGGACCCACAAGGACCATCAAATCCCACTCCTGGTCCTATGTAGGACACCCAAAAAATTCTACCATGTGCCTGAGAGCTTTGTCCAAACACTCCTTGAGCTCTGGCAGCCTTGGTGCTGTACCAACTGCCCTGGGGAGCCTGTTCAGTGCCCGACCACCCTCTGGGGGAAGAACCTTTTCCTAATATCCAACCTAACCCTGCCCTGACACAACTCCAGGCCATTCCCTGGGTCCTGTCCCTGGTCCCCACAGAGCAGAGATCAGTGCCTGCCTCTGCTCTGCCCCTCCCAATGAAGTTGTAACTCCTCCACCTGAACACACCAAGTGCCCTCAGCTGCTCTTCACATGCTTCCCCTCAATGCCTTTCACCATCTTTGTTGCCCTCCTTTGGACACTCTCTGACAGCTTAATATCTTTCTTATATTGTGGTGTCCCAAACTGCTCCACTATTGCAGGTGAGGCCACCCCAGTGTAGAGCAGAGTGGAACAATCCCCTCCCTCACCCGGCCGGCCATGCTGTTGTGCCTGATGTCCCCGAGGACAGGGGTGGCCCTCCTAGCTGCCAGAGCACTGCTGACTCATATTCCACTTGCCATCGACCAGGACCCCCAGGTCCCTTTCCATAGCACTGCTTTCCAGTTTGGCAGTGTCCATTATGGCCACTGCTCAGTGTCCTGTGTGAGCTGCATTGGCACAGCTCCCTCCTCCAGCCACGGCACAGCAACCTCGCACTCGCTCCCACAGGCTCCTGCACAGAGCTCGGCTGCTGCTCTGCCAAACTCCTCTTTCCAGCTAATAAAATTGCCTCCCAACTGATAGCAGCCTAGCAATATAAAGTACTTGGTTGTTAGCTGCTGTTGTGACAAATAATACCATTCTGCTGACAACCCCATTTTTTCCAATACAAACCTACTTGAACTGTTTATTATTGACATATGGGACTGCTCTACCATTATCTAATTTTAAAAAACATATAGTAAACAGCACTAGTGAACCTGCCAGCATTCTTACTGTTTTAGCAAAGGTAAATCAAAACCCAGAGCAAGCCACTTTTATTACCAGCACAGTCCTGTCAGGCTCTCTGAAGTAAAGAAGAAACACCTTCCCAGGACTACTGCAAGATTTGTTTCCTGGCAGAGCCTACTTTATGCTTGCCTTCCAACTAAAAACCACCAGTACTGAAAGCATTCTCAAAACCAGTACAAGTAAGACTGTGTGGACATTTCTTTTGATCATGACTGCTAAGTTTACCACTGAAAGCATGAAGGACCTATATAATTGACAACACAGTTCAAGTGTTAGTTTTTATATCAGTAAAGCTTCATCGGTATAGCACAGGTGGGGAGTACGCAGAATTACTGACTCTCATAAAATATACAGTTAGCTGGTTCTGCAAACTAAGATGCCATTTTGAAAAATATCTATTGAAACTGTGTATAAAGAACTAGCAGTTTATGTATATTCCTGCCCAAAATGTTGTTTGTTCATGCAAAAACACATGTGGGTGCACTGATCCTTTCTTCACACAAATTTCTCATTTTTGGTCACTAATGAATCAATCTCATATAGAAATCTACACCAATGTTAGGTACAGCTTCTCGTTTCATTAAGAAGACCTGGAATATCCCTTTCATTGTGTTTATTATTATTTTTTCCAATATTTTTTTCATCTATAACTTGAAGATACCAAAGAAGTTCAAATACTGTTCAAATTTCTTCAAGGGCACTGCACAGGCTGTAGTAGAATAGGTTAGTACAGTTTTGTCTGTCCTCCAGGGAACAAGCAAGAACCACTTGCTTGAAAGGAGGTTACTCAAATAAATTGCATTTCCACAGTACAAAAACACCCTGGCACAGCTTGTTTCTGCCCTAGATAATGAGGTGACACAATACAGCAGTTCGTGCTTTTGTCCAGTTAGAGAATTAATCCATATTACACAGACACAAAAGAAGATATTTGACCTCACTTGTCCCTAAAGCAGTCTAATTTTCCTAGATATTAAAGTGCTAGTGATGTGTATTTAATGAGAATTCTTTTTGCATGTTTATTATCCAGTGACATTTAGGAGGTCAGCCTGATAATTCACTTATGGCCTCTGTCTTGCTACTTTATTTAATGTAAAGGAAAATGTGATGTGACCCAGGTTGCATTTAACTACAAGTAACAAGAGAATGTGAGCTCATACATGGACTCATAAAAAGCACAGGGGGAGTGGAGTAGACCCAGACATTACCGAATGGGAAAGGCAGGGAGCCTAAGCTGAACAGCCACAGATTTTCCTTTCTTACTATTTCATGTAATGCTCATCTATCAAACATAAACAAGCTCCACAGGCTGTTTCTTGAACTAGCTACACAGTCATTCAAGCTCTGACAAAGCCAGGAGAGCCCTAAACTCAAACCCTTATCCAAAGTTAATCCAAACCCAACCACAGCCCCTACAAACAGATCCTCCAACCAGCCACAGCTCATCACACTGAAGGAAACACTGTTCATTTACTTTTCTGTCTCTAAGATGCAAAGACGTATCTTTGGCTTCCCAATGCACAACACAGATCTGACAGTCTCTGACATGATCTGCTGCCTCAGGGTGGGTTGCCGCAGCTTGACTGTGCCTGTACAGCTCTTAAAAGCATCACTGGGAGGTGCACATGCACAGAGGCTGCAGAGCTGGGACCTGGTGCTTTATTACCTTGGGCCAAGTAGCCCACGAGTAGAGCTGTTCCTGCCTCAGACATGAAAGGCTTTGGCGGGGGGAAGGGATAGGCACAAAGTAAAGACTTATGTTCTTCCTTGCTATGAACACTTCATCTCTGCATAACACATGAGTCTGTGTCCTTCCTGGAGCACTCTAAGCATAATGAAGCACAGCTTCTTGTTTCACACTCCCAACTTTGTTTATTTTATTTAAAGCTTTCACTTGTGAGCTTTGAGGCTAGAGATCAAACAAATAAAAGGGAATTTGGAAGCTGTAATGTCTGATCTACATTCTGCTCAGAAGTTAAACTATAAATTGCCCCCAAGCCAATACACAGGCACTCATTTTGGAGATTGTTTCATAGCCAGTTTCCCTCCCAGAAGGTCAGTATGAAGATCCTTGTTTATTACTTCACAACTAGATGACAAAGTTAGTCTCATAACTAAGGCAGTGGACTTGAATTTAAGAGATCTGAAATTAAGTTTTCATATTTAATTTCACAGCTGTCACACGACTATACAAAGCTGGTTATTGTTCTTCTGCCATTTGTCAGTCTCATCCATTTGGACTACAAACTTCCTGAGACAAAGACACTGTGTGTTTCACTCAGTGATGCTCCTATATCCCAGTAAAAACTAGGAACACTTCCAAACAGTTACACTAGATGCACATTTTCACTTGCTCCCCCATTTTTTTCCTATAGCACAAGATTCCATTTGTGTATAAATATTTAAACTGAAAGCTAAATATTTAGAACCACATGGACAACAACTGCTGCTCTCACAGTATGAAAACCAATGATCTTACAAGCAGATCTTTGCCTCTTCCCAGCTCAAGTGCCATGTCCTAGGTTCCCACTTCAGTCCACTTTTCCAGCAGAGAAGCATTAACCTTTTTGACTCATGAGACCACAGCACTGAGTATTTATATGGTTGTTTAAAAAATACAGATAAAATTCTGTTTGAATAGCTAATACTTCTGGCATATTGGCCAATTCTTCTTTTAGACTGGATCTGTTTCCTTATATACCATAATGCTGAATTTCAACTAAATACCATTTCTGATGACATGTCCAAACCAATCGATTTTCTATGTATACCCAGTCTGAGACTCTCTGCTCTTTAGAGAATCTCAGTAATAGACTCATTTATGCTAATAAGTTCATGTTTCAGTTCAACCAGAAGATGTAAATAATCATATTTTTCCATGGTGCGCGACTAGGATGGCGACTGAAGTCAACAAGAGCCTCGCAGGCTCATCTCAATGTAGCATTTGATCTATAACCACATTTACTGGAATATAAGTACATGGAGGCCTTATCTTACTACACTGAATGTATCGGGAAGATTTCTATTGCAAGGAAAATAGGATTAGAACCCAATTCATGCAGGACACACTAGCTAGTGCCAAGCCATCAGCTCATAGACAGAGCTCTCTGGTGTCTCCAATGAGGGTGTTTCTTAATCGCTGATGGCAAAGCCAGTGTTTGAGCACTCTTCTGCTTTTATACAGAGGAAATATCCCTGTCTATAATCAAAACCACTTAGAAATGCTAAATACTTTTGAGACTAAATGATTAGACAATTCAATTACTACACACAGATTTGGAGCAAGTAGTTATCTGTACATGTTACATGGCTCAAAATAGGATAATGAAGCATTTGTATTATGCTTCTATGCAGATATAATTCATACAGCAATGCAAGGTTAGGTCCTGCAGTCTTACACACTGTGCAACAAAGATTTAGTTTGATTTGTTGGCTCTACTGTATGGAAAACCAGTTACGACACTGCCTTGAGGGGGTGGACTGAAAACAGGGCTTCTAGTACCCAGAGGTAAAAAAAAGAGGGAAAAGGAAGCATTTTCTATAAAGCAACTGCATTCTTTACAGGGAGCAGTAATTACTGTACCTAAAATAGTTCTAAAGAACACCACTTTAACATACAAATGGGAGAATCTGAAGATCAAAATGTCATCTTCTTTTAAGACATTTTGAAGAACTTTTGTGCTTATCCAACCTGAATGGCAGCACTGGAGACCTGAGTCTTTCGTTTCCTCACAAAAGCAGGTGATAACCCTGCAAGTCCCCATCACACTGACTGCTATGTTAGTATTATATCCACATGTCTTTATGCAACACTTCGTGTCTAGGGAAGATTTCTTGCCTCTACACCTGTCTCTCTCTGCTTCAAACCAAGTGTATGGCTCAGATAGTCTTTCTAAACTACACACGTGAGGGGGACTGGGATGGCAGCAATCTGCTTCACAGAAGTAACCAAAGAGACTTCTTGTGGTTACAAGACTCAGATGATTCTGGTCTAGAAGGCACCTGAATCAGGAACTTTGAGGGCCAAGTCCCTCAGTCGGTAATCTAAAAGCCACGCCTACTTATGCTACTCAATAAGTAATTCCAGGAAGCTCCGAACTGCCACAGGTATGGAAATTACAACAAACCAAGTAGAAGCCTGTTATTCAAGGAGGTCTTGATTCAAGCAGAGTAAAAAGACAGTATTTCTACAGAAGACCGTAGCAAAATACAAAACTAGTTGCCTCCCTCCTACAAAAACAAAAGCA
This sequence comes from Sakesphorus luctuosus, assembly GCA_013396695.1. Lineage (NCBI taxonomy): Eukaryota > Metazoa > Chordata > Aves > Passeriformes > Thamnophilidae > Sakesphorus > Sakesphorus luctuosus. The sequence goes on from VWZD01001862.1 coordinate 160,575, forward strand.
GGTGCCGGTTTACACCTTATTAAGTCAGTGCTACCAACAGAGCCCCCTGCTCTCTGCACTGACTTCGGCTTTCTCCGGGCGGGAGCTGCCACAGAGTGGCACTGTTCGCAGTCACCAGCGTGCCCGGGAGAGCTCACAGCACGAAATTTTGGTTGAGCCAGTTTTGTAGCCTTTAGCAGCAGTCTCCATCTGGAGATACCCTCTAAATATTTTTCTGTATTCTACTACCTTTTTCACTAATTTAAATCATTACATTACCTTCACTGATGGCCAAAATGCTTCTGGTTTACTTTCAGAATTTAATCCAGCCTAGAAATGATGCAGCAGCACCATATCCCCAAACCACAGACATGTAAAAAATTGGGACAGACAGCAGTTTAGATGATCTGGGCAGGAGGTCTTGCCCTAACAGACATATGTGACATGCTGTCTTGGCAGCACACACTCACACATCCATCTGTTGACATGGAACTGAGCCCACTTCACTTCCACTGTCCTGTTTCCAGTCTGCATGCACCTCATAAGCTCTGGGTTCAGTAGGCAGGGTGCACAGTGCTGTGAGTCCTAAACCCAACCTCTACTATCAGCATGGAAAACACTGCAAGAATTCTCACAGTTGTGGAGCGGAGAAGAAATACGAAAAAACCCCAGCCCTGGGGTCCTAGGAGGAAAGCAGATCTTTCCAACAAGAAAACAACAGATCATGACCATTACAGTGTTTGGTTTAATTTCCTGTGGTCAGTAAATTCAGCAAAGGCAAACTGAAGTTTATTAAATGCCTACAAGCACCTGTAATTAGATTTCAGGAATTATCACCCTGTCTTCCACTAGGCACCAATCAACAGCCAGCTTACTCTCAGGAATGATAAGGAGTCACACTTAGCTTTCATACTTATTTCTACATAGTAAAGAAATGAAATTATTCAGAAAACAGGAAAAGGTAGTAGCCAGATAAAACACAGCACCTGTAAAGCACGAGTAGGTCATGGTGACCCATATACAAATGATTTCCATTACTGTGAGCCAGAAACCTGCAACTGTTTGTCCTGAGAGTGTGAAGAGGTATCAGGAAGAAGTGTGAACATCCCTGCATGAGGATTAGGAACGTGCGTCAGAAGAGACTCAGCAGAGAGGGAGCTCAGGGCCTTCCCTGCACAGTCAGTGGCATAAAATTGTTTCCCTTCTTCCACAGATAACTTGGCAGGAACATTTGTTCAACATTAGCTAAGTGACAGTGGCTGAGAGAGGAGCTGAAGCCCAGCCAGAGCAACAGTACACCTTTGAAGCTTGAAACACTTTTGCAATGCAGATTTAAGACTACATTCTTTGTCCCAGACTTTTCTGTCATTAGTTAAAGGTTTATAATGGTCTTCTCTGTCAAGCTGCAATATGGTAATGTGGCATTAATAACTTAATACAGTTTTAACTGATAGACAATCAGTATTAGCATGATGTTTACATTTGAAAACCATTATAGAGTGCTGTATCTCCAATTCTTATGCTGCCATTAATTCAGATGTGGAGCTTATTACACAGCAATTGACATTTCCCTTTTGAACCTGCACTCTGCTCTGCATGGGCCCTGCACCTGTCCAGGACAACGAGCCCTATGACCACTTAGTAATCTAAATTCTCTGCAGAACATCCATGGCACTTTGCCCACCTGAGGCTGCAGCTATTGCTTCAAAATCCTTATCCTAGAAGCTGCAAGGGGGTTCTGAAAGCAGGGCCTGTCATAGCACCTACCAAAAGGATGAAGGCCCCAGCTTGTGGTCAGACCCATCTCCCCAGCCCGCACCTGTGCTCAGTCCTGCCCAGGTTGGGCCAATGGACCAGTCCCGGCTTTTGGGACAACTTAAGCACACTTGTCAGACTTGGGTGCGGTTATTTAGCTTTAGCATCACAGCGACAGTCCCACGCATGGCAAAGGGGGGGGTCACGGTGCCTGACCGGCGAGGGGTGGGCAGCACGACCGTGCGGGAACAGGGGTCCCCCTCGCGTCCCCGCGCCCTACCTGACCCGTGCTGCTGGCGGAGGATGGCGGCCTGCCCGGGCGGCGGCGAGGCCGAGGATGCGGCAGCGGCGGCCGTCGAGGCGGTGACGGTGGCGGCGGTGGCGCTGGCGGCNCGAAGCGGGACAGGACGCGCAGCAGCGCCTGAGCCTTGTGCTCCTGCGTCTCGTCGTCGCTGTAGTCCGACACACGGCACTGGTACACGCCCTCGTCCTGCCGCCGCACGCCCGACAGCCGCAGCCGGTGCGAGATGTCGTTGCCCTGGACGCGGACCGTCTGCAAGAGAGCGCAGCGCCGGCGCCGCCTCAGCTCTGGGCAACGACCCTGCCCTCCGCCGGGCAGCCCCTGCCCGGGCCACAGACACGGGGCTAAGCCCCCCCAGATCGCCGGACACGGAGCTGTTGAAGCCCCACCTCGCGGTCCCGAGGGTCCATCCTGAAGCAGCCCCATCGCCCCCACACGCCCCTCACCACCAGCGCTCTGCCACCAACCCCCCACGGGGCTCCTCTCGCCCCCCGCCCGGTGCCAGGCAGCCTCCAGCCCGCACGAACCGCCCCGAGATCGCCCCGTGGGGAAAGCGCAGCCCCGCGGGGTCGCCCCCCGCCTGCTGCAGAGGGACAAGCTCTGCTGGGCTCAGTGACACCTCGCCGGGGCCGAGGAGGCGACCTGAGTCCCGGCTCGGGCCGCGCTCCGCCGGAGCGGCTCAGCACCGCGGAAGGGGCAGCGGCACCCCAGGACAGGCAGAGAAGGTCGCTTCAGGCGACTGGGGTTTGCAGAGGGCTGGGGGAAAATAGCAAGATTCTCTCTTGATCTGGCCCACAGTCCTTTCCAAACGTGGCTAAGGAAGGGCTGTAAGGCAAGCATCACTTCCTCTGGATTTGCAAGGAATGAGACGTGACTGCAAAACCAGCAACAGATGGTAACGCGTTGATCGAGCCATGCCACACTGAGGAGGGGAAACGTGCCACACTCCTGCCGTGCTGCAGGAGCGGGGCTGGCAGTGAGACCAGCTGCATTCGTGTGTCAGGAAGGGAGGGGGGCATGCAATAAATCCCATGTGCACGGGAGGAGGGGCGCACACCCATCTCGAGCTGCACTTACACTGATTTTGGTTGCATCCTTATTTGTTACCTAGAAGAACAGAGAGAAGGGAGATTAGACTCAGCGCCGCCAGTGCACCAACAAGACGCTCATATTCCCACCCCAATGCAAGGACAGGACACGGACAGATACAACTTTCTCCACTTGCCAATCACACATCCCGTGTGTGGTTCAGGGCAGTTCCCCAGGTGATGGGGAAGGCAGCAAACCAGTGCTCAGCTGAGGGGATTGTTTTGGTAAAGCTCCCGTGGTTCTCACAGAAGTGCTGCCTTCACCCAGGGTGTGAACAGGAGCCTAAGAAACGCTTGTTGCATGCTGTGCTGCTCACAGTCACTGACAAACACTGGGGAAGGCACTTTACCAGTATCACAGCAGTGAAGTGCTTGGGCAAGGTGGATCCCGCATTGCTCAGGGCAGAGCTTCAGTCCTGAGACACCCTGGGAGCAGGTATCACTCAGCAGGTTTTGGGTATTTTTTTTGTCTCCAGCCAACCACCATAAACCTAAGTGATGCCTCAGACCTCACCGACGCGCCTCTCGGGGAGACGGTCATCGTTCTCCAGTCATGCTCTGTCATCATTTGTTGTAAAAGCAGCTCAGTTTTTATATAAGGTTAAAGAAGACATTTAAATCCAAGCAATTTATTTCCCAGTCTGACAAGCGACTTACACTTTCCCCAGCTAGGCGGCATCGCATTAGCTCAGTGTCTATATGCTTTGCATCTCTATTTGAGCTCTGCAGGAAAACAAGCGTGCCACAGAGAGGGGAGCTGGCACAGGCACAGAGACTGCCGCGGGCCACCCTGCTGGCACAGGGGACAGAGGCTGGAGAGGATGACGTGCCCTGCACAGTAGGGCAACACAGCCTGTAAGTCCTGCTTTACCCCACTCCCTGTACAGCCCTGTTTGGCACCAGGAAGGTGTCTTGCACTGAGGGGAGGCTGTAGATGAACTGGCTTATATTGGGGAAATGCAGCTGAAAACTGCAGACCAAAGCCTACCCTCACGCCAAGCGGCTTGCTAGGGGGAGGGGAAAGGAGACGCAAGATTTAACTCTGCTTCATGCATTTTAATTACTACATCTGACTGAAAACGTCTTGCTGAGCTTCAGATACAGACAGATACTGTGCTTGTACAACAAGAAACTCCATTTGTGTATGCAGACTGATACTAGGTTAACATACCAGCAGAGAGAGGTATATCTCTCATACCTTTCTCAGCACTATCACAGAGCAGAGCAGAGACTCTCCCACCTTTTACAATGATTCCTAGCTCAGTCCACAGAAGCACAAGGTTTTCGCTTGTTCACACTTCATACTACAGCTATTTTGACTGCCTTTCTTGGGACCTCGTTGCTGATTTTGCAGTGGGATTTTATCATTTTCTATTTACATTCCTTTAAGCACTGATGCTTTTTCCTGAGATAAAGTCCCTCATGGTGCATGCCCTGTACTCTTTCATCATGCAGGGCCTGGCACACCAGGGCTTCCTACTGGTCTCTGGCACTGGGTAGAGGAAGCGCTCTCCTCTCTCGGGCTGCTGAGTTTATTTTGATCACCCTCTAAGCACGTTGCAATCGATGAAGAGATGTATGTCCATAGCAATGTATTACCTTGCTCCTGCTGCCGGGGACACTGATGGCTAATTCGTGTGCAAGTTCTCTGGCTGGTTCTTTAAGGTACCACCACTGGATTTCCAAGGAGTAAGAGGTGGATCCGCTGGCTCGGAAAGCACAAGGCATCTCAATATCATCTCCCTCCCTAACAGTCACATCTTTGGGAACTTCAGTAAAGGTAGCTGGGAGGGGAAGATAAGAGTTACAAGGGCTGGTTAACGGGAGAGATTAAAAGACAGTATCAGTCCTTTTCAGTGTAACATGAGCTGCTTCAGCTCAAGGGCTAAGTGCTGACCGAGACACGGGTTTCATGTAGTCCGGTGACCGCAGGGCAAGCAGAGCCTCCAGGACCGTACACCCGGGGCAGGGCAGGGTCGAGCCGGTCCCCGCCACCGTGCAGCCGCGGCTCCACCGGAAAGTTTGAACAGGACTTGAAACCCCCTTGTCCTCCTAAGAAAGCCCTCGGCTTCCAGAGCCACCGGTTTCCCACTGCCCCCTCCCGTAGACCAGCGCGGGGTCTGTCGCGGGCTGCGCGCCCACCGCGCCCCACTCCGTTCCGCTCCGTGCTGCCGGCAGCTGCGGCCCAACAGTGCCACCTTGTTCTGCGAGAGCCCGCCCGGGCAGCTCCCTGCCCCCAGCACTGCCGCTGGGAACGCGCCGGGGGCGACGGGCCCCAGAGCACCTGCCGGCGGGAGCGCGGCGGCTGGAGCGCAGCCCCGACGGCCCCGCAGCCTCCCGCAAGCAAGTTGTGCCCGGAGCGGCGGTCGTGGTGGGAAGTTCCCTACTCACCGGTGACAATGAACAACAGAGGTGCGTTGAACATCAGGTAACAGAGGGTGCAGAGCAGCCCCCGACTTTCCATCGCATCGATGTGGGCTGCGGGCGGGGGCCGGGCTGGGGGCGCAGCCGGGCACGCCTCAATCCATCGCACACAGCGAGCCGGGGCAGGGCTCCTTCCCAAAAAGCCAAAGCCACTCGGCTACCCTTGGTTTGTGGAGAAGCAAATATAAAATCCACAGCCGATTGCTCAAACTCGCTCGCAGGTGGAAGCGAC
>VWZD01001863.1:8094-44747 GCA_013396695.1 Sakesphorus luctuosus
AAAAAAAAAAAAAGGTTCTGGTGTGGAATTGTCATCAGGGAAAACAGGAAAAGAAGAAAGTTGAGTAATCTTTGATCCTGCTTTCAGCAAACTTCTGCTGTACAAGTGAATGGGAGATCAAACGTGAACAGATTTCTGTGCTGTACTGTGCTATAGGAATCCAATATTTCAAGAAACCTATGTAAGTAAAAAGAGAAAATCTGCCAAGAGCATCATAATTACTTAGAAATTATTACTGAGAAATGCAAAAATGCAGTTTGCATGTTTTCCTGAACTGCTGGACTTCAGCTGAAGATGACATTGAGCTGTTTTCAGTCAGTTACACCTATTGAGTAGATGACACTTTTGAGGGACATGATATGCAAGTAGAGAATTGCTAATATTGGATAATATTTTCTTTTTCTGGATGTAGGTTTGTGAAATTTACCTTTTCTTGAGTGTTTCATAGCTACTGTGATTGTTGGTTACTCTACAGCTGTGTTTTAACTTTTTATTATTAAATTATACCATTTTAGGAGATTTCTATAAAGAAATATGTTATAATGGGCATTTTTGTTCTTCCTATGTTATTTTTTGCAGAATTTATTTATTTCTCATTTTTAACTAATCTTTTTCTGGAAAATGAAACTTTGTTGGTTTTAGGGTACATAACTTCATCTGCCCTAAGGTGGTCTGTATACATTGTATTCTGATATAGATATTTAAGGTTACAATAGCACTGTTTCAGATTTGACCCTTTTTGGTGATAGGAAATGAAATAATTCATGCCTGGGAATGTAGTTATGCCACTGATATTAAGGTGTTTGTTTCCACTGGACACGAAGCTAGACTAGCATATGTATGGGGGAAGTTTGTCTGTATGTTGAGGAAGAGGGGTTTTACACCATTTTCTTACAGCAGAATCATCAGGCAATATTATTTTTGCGTGTGGAGAAATCCTTAAATTAAGAGATTCAAGGCACACTATGTCGTAACGTAGATAGTTGAAAAATGAAATACAGGTAATTTAAATCAGTTGAAGGATGATTTAGTTGAAAACCTGGAGTAGATGAAACTGTAATGGGTTTTTTATTTTATTTTTTGATTGTGATTTTATTTTACTTGGGCTAAAGAAGATTTGTTGATTTCAGTTTAATAGCTGACAAAAAGCTGGTGATTTTGCTCCTCAGCACAGTTAATTTGTTCACAAAGATCTTAGAAAGGTTCTTTTACATGTTTTGGAATGACACTTGTGACTGTAGTTTTTTTATAGCATCCTATATGTGGTGGCATGTTATCTGTGTGTTCATGTATGTCTGTTAATTGCTAGTTGGGGAAAGGGGGGAGAGGAGTAATTCCAATGAAAAGAAGCAAATCCAAAAGCCTGGTTTAGGTGGCATCTACCCAAGGGCTTCTACCCTTTTCCTGCTCTCTCCATCCCTCTCCTTCAATAAAAAATTATATTTTCTTTTAAAATTTTCTATACATTTGAAAATAATCTAATTATTGAAGCATCTGGATGTGAGCTATTTAGGAACCTACTCAGCTCCCCTCTTCCTTGTATAATTCTTCATCATTGTCACTCCACCCTACTTATGCTACCCACCTAATATTAATTTTATTACTTTCATTTTTTTCCATGCTGTAAATGTTTTTCTTTATTTTTAAGCTTTGTGTGACTTCAAATTGTGCATTAAATATACTTTGAAGGGCTTTGAAAGAAATAATTTACTGTGCCATTTTAAGTTACAAGTTTGTGAGAATTTTCCTTTTTTCCACAGCTATGTTGCTGGAACAGAAAGACATTTTTATACTTAAAATTGGAAAGCATGATCTCTTTGAAGTAATGAAATTTGTTCATAAGAAACTATAGTAGATTTCTTAACAGAAGCAAACTTATTTTTTAAGTCAAGCAGGACTCTTGATTCCATTTTGTTTTCTTTAGGTATCTATCTATCTTGTTCTTTAAGGCTCCTGCTCTTCAATGTTGTTTTTTCTGATATTATCTCATTAATCTCTGTTTTCCCTCCTATGATAATTAGCTCCCTTCTCTCTGACTCAGCCAACTAGGTAGCAATAGAGCCTAGATCAGTGTTAGATCAGTTAATAATAATTGTCAGCATTCCACATACTCAAGAAAACAGGTCCATGCAAGTGGCTCTGGCTGATTTGAGGTAACAAGACAATGGAAAACTAGCTTTCAGCAGTGACTAAAGAGTAGCTTTTGTTCTTGCATAATAGCTTGGGTAATGCCAATTCACAAAAACCAGCTACACCAGGACTGGGAAATCTACATATGCTGCATTTGAAGTGACTTGTATGGTAGTAAGAGAATAACATTTGTAGAAGGCCCAGCTGCCTGTCAAGAAAGAGAAAGTAGGCTACTACATGCTTAATTCTCATTCCTGCAACCTGTGCTGACTAAAACCTGATCTCTGATGCTTTAAGCCATCATGTTAGGCCATTGTCTGTCATATTGTAGTAAAAAAAAAAAAAGCAAAATATTTCTAGTTCCAATCAATGGTGGTAATATTTTCTAATATTTTTACAGTAGTTCAACATGATATAATCACTTTAGAATGTGAATCATCTATTTATTCCCAAACTGCAACTGAATATAGTCAAGCTCTCACAGTGTCCTGCTTTGTTATGTGGGTCACACTTTGGTGCTCTTTTGCAACTGTGCTTTAGTGTATCTCAATGTGAGCCTTAGTATATGAAAATTTAATTGTGGCTTTAAATGTAATAAAGTTGTTTTTTCAGCACCAGTGACCAAGAAGAGAAGTAATTCTTTGTGGCTTGGATTTATTTCTATTCAGAAATAAACACATAATTAGGAGATAATTACAGCTATGAAATAATTTGATGTAAGGTAGATGTAAGTGTAGATTTTTGATTACTTTTGCTATATAAAAAAATTTATTTACTTGTGGTTTTGTTCCTGTTTTAAGAACAGCTATTTCAGTTCAGATCTTGTGATAAGATGAATTAATTAATTACACAGCTATCCTTTTTGATGATTTGCAGCTCTTGCTAAGGTTTCTGTGATAGATCTTTATATTCTGCTTTTGTTGCTGAAACGTCCAGGCAACATTTTCCTGAGTTCTAAGCAGTTGTATCAGTCCTGCATACCATTAGGAAGCACTGGAAAAGGTATTGACACCAATATCAAAGAAACGCATTCGCTGTTTTCTGGAGCAGTACAAGGAAATGTCAGGTACACCTTCCTGAGAAACCAGGCCTTTTTTGCTGCCAGGAGAAGAACTAGATAGCAGGTGTTTCTGTATAATTGGCACTTGGTTCAGAGGCGAGTGGGCAAAGCCTCCTTGTTATACAGTATCCCACTTTCTGAGTTGTTCTTGCCCCTGACAATTCCTGAAATAAAAGGATTGGACAATCTAACCCCTCTGCTGAAGATATTTAGGCACCTTGCTGTCAGCCGATTGAAATTTCTTTAACAAGCTGAACCTTTGTGTTGCTGCCATCTTCATTTTAGCTGCCCATGTCTGTCCTTTGAGGGCCATACCTGTAAGCAAGTTCTTTCAGAACTGAACTTGGCACATGTCCAGCACTATCAGACTGTTTTCAAAAAATGGTATCTAAGAAGCAGAAGGGAATATGTGCTTTTTACAGAACCTCTAACTGTCAAAGCATTTTTGTAGCTGTTAGACCCTCTGTTCACTACAGCTATGCAGGTATTTGTGCTATGAAGTTCTTCAGCTCTTAAATCGTTCAAAACAGTGGGTATAAAGGAAAGGCAGTGGCCTTGAAACAAAAATGGTGTTCTGTATATAACTTAGTGTCTTATCTTATTTCAGTCATACCAAATCATACACCAACAATACTGATATAAGGCAATGTTGGAATTTTTGTACTAAATAGTATAGAGCTTTGGGGAAAATATGCTGGGAAAGCTGAAAGATTGGTTCATAAAACCAAATTTTATTACCAACCAAAAGCTTACTTTCCCAGCTATAGAGATATCTTTATATTCTTGGCAAAACAGCAGAAAATAAGAACAGTAAGAAAGGTGAGGAGGGTACCTTCCCATGCTTACAGACACACCTTGGTTGTGCCAGATTGGAGCCTATTTCAGCACAAATACCTGTAGCTCTTAAGCTCTCTTGGACTGTGAAAATTCCATTTCTACAAAGTAAAAGAACATATTGACCTGCAAAGTATTTTCCCTAATGGATAATTCTTCTGATTTTTCATGGCAGTGGATTATTACAGCTCCTTTATGAACTTGGAAGGAAAGGGGGATAATCCAACTTTTACCAATTTCATTTTGTCTGCATAAGGTTGTGAGGATTTTTGGTGTGAGCTTTTTTACTTTTTTTTCTTTTTTTCCCCCTCACAGCACTACTTTGTGTGTGTGTGTGTGTGTGTGTGTGTGCGTGCGTGCGTGCGTGCATGCCAGGATTTATGACTGAATAAACCAAATATAGAACAGACCACTTACATAATATTTAACATATGTTATAATGTCAGATGTGAGTTAATTTTAGAAAGAGTAATGGAAAGAACCAGACAAAATGGATCATCACTCTCTCCTGAATGTGATTAAGCAAAGAGGAAGGATTCTATCCCACCCCACCCATGTATTTGGTATAGATTTCCTGCAAGTCCTCTACCATAGGAATATAAAATTGACTTCTAAGTGAATGTAGACAGATGTTGGGTGGTCCTATTTTACACATGATTACTCAGTGCTCTTCTATAGGGAACACACTGGTTCCCATCCAAGTAAAAAGCATGAAAAAATAGATTCTGCATCACATTCTCCAATCTAAAGGTAATGTACTCTCTTAAGGATCAAAATTCAGATAAAAGATAACTCAGTCATTAGTGAACTGTCATGATGCCTGAACTCCACAGACACAGTTCTCAGTTGAGCCTTTTTAGGGCTTTCAGAGGCTCCTACCTCTATCGTTAAATAAATCACTTGACTGAATCTAGTTTTATGGGGTTTTCTGGTTGTTTGTTTCTTGGTCTTCTTCGTCATGAATTAAAGTTACTAGGTGGTCATGGAAAAATGGGAAGAAGGACTTAAGAGCTTAACGATGTTTACATTAAGGCTTTTTAACTATTCCTCGGCAGGAATATACAAGTTACAGGAGGGACTACATGTAGAACTATTTTTTCACACAGTTACACACAATCTTAAAACCTAAACACACCATGCAAACTATCTTACATCATACAGCTCTAGCTAGTTATCAAGTAATATATGTCTCACAAAATTGCTGGATCCAAGAAATCTTTATGCAACTTACATTAACTTTATAAAAGAGTTCTTAAGATACATTCTTCCGTGAGACTTCTGCAGGCTTCGTTTCTTGCTTCTGCACCAGCTCAAGGTCTCTAGACAAATTCCATTCTTATCTTAGAAGGTGACACCTGCAAACTTGTCTTTGGTTTGCTACCCTGAAAAGGTATGAATACCAACAGTGAGCCATTAAAAAATTTGATTGAAACCCATTTGTTACTGAATTCTGAACCAGCGTGGGTGTTGCAGATTTCTCTTATTTAGGAAAGAGTTGTGAGACACCCATAGTAGTAGTTTGGAGGAAGAAGTGGTAGGTCCAGAAATCTCTCCTTATTTTTTTCTTGCTCATTTTTTTACCAGATGTTTCATGATTTTTCTTCACCTTATGCTAATTCTCAGAATATCTGCTACTTCTTTTCTTAAAATACATGTAGACCAATAGTCATTCCTGTCTCTGTTTTGTTTAAGCCAAATCATCTTAGGTCAGTCTTGTGTAAGTTTCAGTTCAATGAGTGGGTCAATAAAGTATGATCTAGGGAGGTTAGATTAGGAAAGGATAAGATATAACTTCTGATATGAAATCATTTTAGTTGGGTAGTTTTGTAGTAGCAAATTTTATTTAGGATTTATCAGTAATAGGAGTCTGTTGGAACTCTTCAAGTATGTGAATATGCTTCAGGTAATTACCAAAGTCCTCATTCAACTCGCTTAAGTTTTTGTATTTATTGTTGCATATTAATTTAGTGAAACTTAAACAATTATAAATGCAGATCCAAATAGAAATCTAAAGATTCATTTTCACTTTAGTTTCCTTCTTTTGAAAACAAACCCACTCAAAATCCCCTGAGACTTCAGGGAATGTTGGGACTTTGCTTATGAGATATTAAGAGACAATTTCTTTCTTAAACTCTGACTGCTGAAAATTACTGAGAATTTTGGCCTGTTTACAGATAAACAGAAACTGTATTTTGAAAGATATTACTGGAATTTCAGCTCTCTTCTCTTCTACTTATGCTTTACTGGAAGCATGATACAAGCTGAATTTCTTTGTGGAACAGTAATCGTAAAGAAAAGCATGCATGCAGTTGAGAGGTTACCAGTTGCTCCACATTCTCATGTGCTCCATTAAGCTTAGAAATTACAGGAAATAAATAGGAAATATAGGAAATAAACCTTCTCCTTTTATAAAACTGTCATTTGGTGACGCATACATCCTGTAAGCAGGTGAAAGTGTCAGAAGTAAAAACCAGTTCTACCAACTGTAGGAAAACAACATTTTTGTCCCACTGTGAAGTTGGAGTTTGTGGATGCTGAACTCCTAGAATGTTTGTGGCCTGCATTTATAGTGACCTAACTCTGTGGTGGGCCAAGTCCTGCATAATGGCTGTAGAACCCTTATGGAAATGCTGGTTCATTGTAGGATAATTTATTTTGGTTAAATGAGGTTGCAGACTACAAGCTTAATTGTAGGTTATCCTGATGGTAAAATTATATGTCATAAACCAAAGGGAGAAGTTTTGTTTGACCTTCCATAATAAAAGATTGAGAGAGTGATGGGAGAAGTGCAGGGGGATATGCATTATCTTGAAAACCCAATTGGAAGCAATTTTTTATTCCAAATGTTGTCTGATTCCCCACTGCAAATAACAAAAACAAAACACACAAACAAACCCCCAATATAAACAAACAAACAAACAAACAAAACCAAAAAAAAACCCCACCACCAATATTTTATGGTAAATTTAGTCTATAATTCCCTCTGGGCACAGATCTGATTCCAGGTTCTAATCTGATGAAAGAACTTGTTATAATCAAAATCTCTTATTTTGCTGTATTGATGATAATGAATAAAAGTGACCAGACAAAAAACAGCATGTTTTTAATTTATGGTCACAGTATCTGAAAAACAACACAATTGTAATCTGTAGCATACTTAGCTGAACAGGTAAACAAAAGAAATCTCAACTGAAATTCTGTAATAAAGCAAATGATGGGTAGGTAAGTTCCCTTCACACCAACACAGCTATCTGCTTATTCATCAGTCCAACCGTTTGCTTTGGATGTTTCTAGTAGTAATTTTCTAAAAAGCAGAAAAGTACACTCAAGTTCTGTGAAAGACTTCAACAGAAACTCCAGTAAATGCTTCATCCTGGTTATCCTGTGTTTAGTAGTAGCTGACCTATTGATTTGAGATCAAGCTTTACATGCAGAGGTAGCTCTTACTTAATCATATTTAAACTCTGAGCACTTCACTCTATTAAAAAAAATTAATCAAACCCTTGTTTTAGTTATATACAGATTCACTGATAATAATTAAAGATAAATTAGGTAGAGAGTCCATTGTCAATTACCACTACAATACTGATGTAAGGTTTAAAGGTAAAATTCTCCTTTGATTGTGATTATGGAATGGCTTTAAAAGTCTGCACATAGTCAGAGCTTCATGACTGGCTGTCAGTTATGTCATGACCATGTCAATAATGTCCTTTAAGTGCAGGACTCCCTCTCTCACTCCTTTGATTTAAAAATTCCCTTTCATAATAGGAAAAAGACACTTAAAGGAAAGTCTCCAGCTTCTTGCCTTATCACACTACACAAGGCATATAATAATCCTTGGAAAATGCACTACCTGTCATGCCTTATTGTTTAAGTATAGGTAGGAAAAATCTGCTGTACTAGACAGGTTCTGGATCAGACTCTTAGTTCAGTATAAATGACTGTAGTGGATGCCTAAGACTGTAGGGAGCTTTTATTTGGAATCCATTCTCGCAAATAACAAAGAAGTGTTTGGACCAGATTTACCTGTGTGAACCTTCACTAATAGACTCATCCCCACCCTATTGATTTGTTTGGTATGAATTTAGTTAGCTACTCATTAAAAATAAAAGTGTTTAAATAGCTAAATCAAGGGAGAAGTGGACCATCTTATTTTCTTTTCAGAGTCCATATTGCTTATTTCAAGTAGAGCTGGTAACATTCCAATGTGCTTTTGATAAGCATATTAACCAAGACCAAAGACCATGGGAACAAAAAGAAAATGGCATTGTGGGTTATGCAAGTAAGCATTTTTGTTTTCATTTCTGTGCAAGACAAGTAGAATTGCAGGATGATACAGACCAGAACTCATTGTTAATGCATTTTTGCTAGGAAGTTCTCAGAAAACAAGGGGTCTCTGGAAACTAAGTTTTCAGACAAGGTCAAGGGTAACAAAATGCTTCTGGACACTTCAGCCTAACAGTCTAGTCTGTATTTTTCTCATATGCTGGCTGGAAACATTAAAAATAACAGTTACACTACCTCTTGAAATTTACTGCAATGTGAAAAGTGTATTGTTAACTCTCTTAAAAGAACTTGCAGGTACTCTCTCTGCCCTTTAGCCTGTGTGCCAGTTTTAGCATTTATGGTAATTTTTCTGTTGCGAAAATGATTCTCTCATTGTTACTTTTTGAAAGCTCTCTCAGAAGATGAGAAATGGAACACACACTTGTGCAGTGCTACACAGAGAATATCTAGTGAAATTAATTTAAACCAAACAGCTGTCAAATATACAAAGTAAACAAAATATGTGCACTCTGGTTTCCCACGAAAACCTTTAATTTATATTTGCAAAAATGCTGCTTAGGAGAACAGATAAAACAATCTATTATATATCTATGTACAAACTGTTCTAAGTTGATCATATTCTGTTAATTGAGGCATTTATGAGCTAGGCCATTTTCATCATAAAAAAAATCTTCTGTCCTTTTCTTAGTCAGAATCTTTTGAAAGATAGGAGAGCCTAAGAAAAATGGAAGCTATTAAGACTAACACATTCATATTTAACAAACAGGCCTTTTGCATAAACAATAAATCTCCTAGAATTTATCACAACATGTTATTTCCTGCAAGTGGTCCTTTAAAGTAGACCTTTTCTTTTTGTCCTTCCTTTAATACAACTGCCTTCAGCTGCATCTTGGAAGACCTGCTCACTATTCTTATATCAATGATCTCAGTTTTCAATTTAAAGGCAAAATTCTGTTTTTTTAATATGAAAAAGCCTATCTACAACAAAATATGAAAAAGCATATCTACAGCAAAATTTTCTTTCTGGTTATAGAACAATGAGTTTGTGGTGTAAAATTTATAGGATTAACCACTACAAATTAAATTAGAAAAGGATTCTTTGTTCTGTGTTTTAGACAATTTTGTTTTGTTCTCACTAAATGGATGTTGTTCAAACTTTTAAAGTAAAATTTTTTTATGTCTTTAACTTGAAAACAGAACCAACCTTTCCCTCTGAAATACATCATGATTGCACTTCTTTGTACTTGGACTTTTTTCTTCAGTGTGTGCCAATATGTCGTGTTCTTCTGATGGATAATCTTGTCCATAACTGTCCTTCGAAGTTGCTGACGGTTATTCTCAATTAAAAGAAAACTTTCTGCACCAATGAAGCTCTCCTGTAAATTGAGTTATATTTTTTTTCAAGTAAAGTTGCAGCCAGTAGCCACAGAGTTGGTGATTTCTGACAGTTAAGACATCTTTCTTCCGTTTTTTATTGGCCCTTTGAGGAAAAGAGAAACAAACAAGAAAAAGAAATGCATAGTTAAGGTAAATCTCATTTGAACCTTTGTCTGCAAGTATGTGTGGATCATTCCTACATGACTATTTAATACAGAAGCTGTAGAGAAGAATGAAACAGATTTATATCAATCTGTAATATAGCAGTTTTGTAAGCCTACCACAACCATCTTCATCAAAGGTGTATAGTAACTGCTTTACTTTCAGATCACTACCTTGAAGATCCATTACATACCAAAACAGTCTTCCAAGAGCATGACACTCAGTTTTCAGGCCAGAATACACCTTTTTAATAGACACCTTCTGCAGAGAGCCCTACTCACAGATATCTTCCATTATAATTCAAATCATAACCACAGTAATTTATACATTGTGTCTGTGTTTTAGTTGGACTGAGACACTGTTCCTGGGAATGATCTCGATAACCATGTCGCAAAGGTTTCTACTTGAATCGCTAGTACGCAATACAATTCTATTCTTATACTGCACACAACTCCTCTTTACTTTTCACCTTCTAACATAAACTCAAAGGGACATGTTCTGTTTGATCACTTAGGTCTGAGAGGGTCCTCTATCTCACCTGTTGTTCACAAAAATTGGTGCATGCCTGGAAACACACCTTCCTCAAGAGCTGGTTACAGATGAGTACGTGGAATGAGAGAGATGGTACCTTTAACATTTAAGAGTTCAAGCAGTGCCTTTTTACTTATGCTATCAGAAACCCGTTGTGCTGGTTGAATCTCTGCCTCCTCCTGTTCTAGTGGACTCTAAAATATTTCCTAATGTTTTGTCTCATGCCCTCCCTTTTTGGTCTCTTTCTTTGTGTTGTCCTGGGATTGGCTGAAGGTATCCTTTCCCTTCCCCCTTGAAAGAGAAGCAGGAGATGGAAAAACCTAGCCTTCATATCTTCTGTGGAGAGACTATGGGATGATATTTGCTCACTAAAGCAGATGGCATATTTTGTTTGGGTATGTGCATGCTCTCAGGGCTGTGCTTCCTGAGTCTGCTATTGTCATCTCATTTCTTCAGGCTGACAGTGTTTGAAGTGGCAGAGGGCATGTTGTGAGTGTCAATCTCTGAACTAAATGTCCATTAGGGTTTGAGGATACTACTGTGAATCTTGGGTTTGGGTCTTGTACTTGCTTCCTGCTTTCTGTCCTTTGCAGGAAGTGAGAGTATAGGACTTGTCAGCTGAAAGGAAAAAAAAATTGTGGGGAAAAAGAGGGAGAGGGTTGTTCTTTTCAGGTTCTATGCAATGTTCACAGTACAGCTCCGTGAGCTGTCAACACAGTGAGACCAGGAGAAAATTTTGCCAGGAGCCAGGAAAAAAGCCCAGAGGTTTTAAACCACCATTGCTACTGAAGTCCCTGTGTTATCAAACCATGATGTAAATTTTAATGTTTTCTTCAGAGAGAAGGCTACACTACTGTTAACATCTCTATAGATTTAACTTTGCATGGATCCTTTTTCTGCTGAAATACCTATGAAATCCAGTTCTGAATATTTCTTGTATCTGTGTCCTCTCTTGTTCACAAAGAAAGCAGTTCTTTCTTTTTTTCTTCAAAATACAAGCCTTCATTTTTTGCTTAAGAAAACTTGCATAAGAATCTCACTCATTCAGAAATGGTGTGGTTATGGGCACTGTCTCAAGAAGTTTCCCCTGCTAAAAAATTCAGGAAATCGTGCAGAAGTTAACACAGCATATGAATTTTAGTTAGAAGAAATACACTCCTAACTTTTCTTACTTTAAACTGCCAACAGTTTAAAAGGGAAAAAAAAAGACATTTGCATGTAATCATTAACATTTTTGTTTTCATTTGCTACTGAAAAGGATTCAGGCAAGAAATTATGGGTAGATCTGACCAAAGGATGTAAATCTAATTTTGTGGCAACATCTGAAGTTTCAGCACATATATTCTTCGATGGAGTGAAAACAAACCTCCTGAATACATTTAGAAAAAAATTCAATTGAGTTTAAGTAGAAAGGTGCTTGTATAGGTTAGGATGTCTGAAGACCCCTTTCCTTACTTGCCACACAAAACTTTCTTGTCAAACCAGCAGCATCAGTACATTCTAGATTTGATGTAGCCGTTTCAAAGTCTTCTCTTTCTCTGAAGTTGAAAATGTTTTGATTATTTTTACTACTAAGACACAATGAGTAATTCTTCCAGGCTATAATTTACTGTAGTTTTCATTGCAGCTAAATTGCATAAAGTTTTGGTTTTGTTCCCACAACAGTTTTCAGATCACATTCTAGTCCGAGGACATCATATGTGTTTAGCATATATACATAGCAATATGCACTTATTCCACATGAAGTGTCTTTGGTTCCAACACTTGATATAGGACAGAACATCTGAAACAGCATTGTTGTTGCTATTTCTACATGTTGTATTTATTATAAGTAGAGAAATACTGATTGAAGGACTCCCTGAATTGAGCTTTTTGTTTCTTTTTTTTTTCCCCCTGTAAAATGTAAGATTGATAATACTAATCATAAATGGAGGAGCAGATCACATTTCTTTATGAAAATATGTAATTTTTACCACTTTGCCTGGTAACATTTCATTCGTGAATGCAAGTTGTTCTTCATGAACTGCCATGAGTCAAGGGAATATGGAAAAATGAAAGGAAAAGACTCTAGAAGTACATATATAACTATACTGTCCTTTGGTACTTAAGGTGATAAATGTTAAGAGTGCATGTTTTTCATATAGGAGTTTCAGAGATATTTCTGACAATGTATTTCTTTAAATCTTGCTAAAGAAAGAAGAGAAGTTCTGGAAAAATTAGATTATGGTATACATATTGCTCCAGCTTTTGGTATGCAATATGATTTTAAGCTATTGAGTAGTGACAGCTCTCAGTATATGTACAAAAAATGGAGAAGTGGAGCTGGTGGGATGTTCTGGAGCTGTCCTGTCCCTTGGTGTTAAGAATGTTGAGGTTGATTTCTATTAAGAGAAATTATTTTGAAGATGGAGAATAACTTGTGGAAACTTAAGTTATAGTGGCATTTTATTATTAAGACCTATTAGGCCTATTACTTTTGTCCAAAATTAAGGACAATTGCATCCATTCTAATATACCTGTTTCCTGTGATTGTTCATTTCAGAATGTAAAATTATTTGCCTAGAAAAATTAAATGTTTTTTTCCAAGAATACTTGTGGTATTCTTTGCCACTAAATAGATAATGATGCCCACTCTTGAGGAGAGTTTGGAGCATATGAGTAGCCTCAGGCTCAGAGAATCTATAAATAATCTCTGTTGTACTGACTTATATGACTACATACTACTATATGTCATTGGAAGGTGACATATAATTTTGAAGTTTCATTTCCTTTCAATTAGCAGCTGATTACATTTGATGAGTTACAACATTGTTTCCCCTGTGCCGATTATGAGTCAACACAGTCAATGAGTAGTTAAATCTTTCCATGTACAGAAACAATAGGAAATGATTAAAGTGGGGCCAACCTGATCATTACAAAGGAACCTCCTTTACCATTAGAGAGTAAGAAAAATGAATAGCTTGGTATTAAGCAGGCTAGATAGACAATTCACTTAAATAGCATCACATAACAGTAGCCATTTTCCTGAAGAGAGATCTATTTTGAATGCAATCAAAAAATCTAATGGAGGAGTTTGATATTGGGAAGAGTTATTTTCTCCCTCTTTTTTTTCCATCAGTAACTTTCACTCTGTCTGTAAATGTAACTGTTTCACGCATATATGTTTTGCTGTACAAATATTGAAATGGGACTACGGTATTTACAGGATTTGAATTCGTGTCTGAAAGGGTCTTTACCCTGTTAGCATAGATTTACCCTTGTAATTAATATAACTCATAAGAGCATTTCAGTGACATATAGTGTAGGCAAATGAGTTCTGCTGTGAGCAGGTCATTATTACCACCTATCTAAACCTTTTTTTGCCTTGATAAGGAGGATTTTCTTGTAGTTAAGGCACAGGCCATGGGTTAAAGAAATTTAGCTTCATATTTCCTGTCTCAGAACCTTATAGTTCTTTGTGATGATCCTTTCTCTATTTAACCTTTTGGGTTTCGAGATTGCAAGGTCAGTGACACTTTATTTCACTGAACTCTGTCATGGGGAAGTCTGAGGTCGGAGCCCATACACAGCAGAGATATAGGTACCAAAGAGGGAAGAATAATGTAATATTTTTCTCCCTTTTTCACTCAGAGATATAAGGTAGGACAGCTGTATTTTTGGATGGATAAGGAAGTGGTTGTGTCCTGGTGTTATGATGTTGCTATGGTTATTTTTTAATTAATTGCTGCGATTTGAAGTTAGCTAGTGTTCCAATCAATATGGAAAGAATGAGAGGTGGAAAGGAGATGGTTTCACAGTTCAAATCCTCTTGAGTGTCAGTGTCTGGTTTAGTGAAAGCAAAAGGGCCCTATTTTGTCTTTAAATTACTAAATGTGTGATGGAAAACAGAATGTCATGGTGAGTAGTCTGTCACGGGGAGGTGAGCAATATGACATAATTTCCATCCTATTCTGTGCTGTGAAAACTGTGCACCATTCTGTGTTCTACAGCATGTGACTGGACTGGGATGGGCATGGTTAGAGGACCATTGCTGCATTTTGTAATAGTCTCTTCCTTTTATCATCCAGTAAAAATTCATATGGCGATCTTTTCATTGGTTCTTCTTGATATTTTCAGTTCCACTTGAAACCACCATACTTTATAAAGGAATTGTCCTCCAGCCATAATTTTATTGCTCTTAATGACATGTTCCTTGGGAAAGATGAACAACTATTAAAAAGAGGTTGGCTCAGGACAATTAAATTGGATTTAATATCTTCTGTCTCTTTTGTTTAAATTTTTAGAGTTATTTTTTTTAATTTCACATCTGGGAAACGTTGTACAGTTTATTTATAAAAATGTCAGATGAAACAATCAGTGTGATCCTTTCTAACTTTGGAGTCTGGAGATATACAGTAACTGACTGGAATTTGCTTTAAGTGATTCCTTGTTTAGATTGACTGCTAATATAAAACACAATAACTGGGATGATTCTACTTCAAGAAACATACTAATTCCACATGCCCATCTTAAGATTGCTATGCAGATAGTAGTGGGAGCAGAGAAAACAAAGGAAAAAAATATTTCCAACAACCAAGAAACTCATTGTATAAAATCCCACGTTTCTCCTGAACCAGAAAAATGCTTGTCTGTTTAGTCTAGTGTTTGCATAGGATCTCACCCCCATCAGAATATGTCTTTAAAGGTTAACTATGCTGAATAGGATGGGCTGAAATTATGCTTAAAATTAAGTGCGTGCTTAATAATCTTTGACTTAAGATTTTACATGAGAGTTTTGCAGTAGCTTTATTTCAAAATCTAAACTCTAAACCTCTGGTTTTGATGGGTTTTAAATGAAAGTTTAACATCAGGCAGTTCCTCCATCTGCTATTACGTTTCTAAGCACTCAGACGTGGAACAAGACATATGAAAAAATCCCTTACTGCTAGTGTATTTCAGAGGAATTATAGATTAAAAGTGTCTGCTCAATCGTCAACTTCATGCTTCTGCTAGTACATACTTGCCTTTAGTTTGCATACATATTCTTTCCCATAGGATGCAAGTTAAATAACAGGTACTTTTTTTCTTCTTTTTTTTTTTAAGAGCAGCCTAACACATCTAATTTCTGCAATTTCTACCTATGGTTTTCCTCTTAAAGGTAATTTGTTTCCTTTCAAGTAATTACAAATTGTACATTTCCAGTCACATTATGCCAACATCAAGACTGATAACTAACTAGTTTGATTCCACTCTTATCAACATTTTATGAAAATTAGAAGTGCAAACATCACACTGGGGCCTTTAGAGTTGCTTTAAGTTGTTTTGAATAAATAGCAAGGTCTCTTATTGCTCTAATGATTAGAACAGCTAAAAAGATTTCACTACAAGGTGTAATGCATCTCTGTGTTTTCTAAGAACTCTGGGAACCTGTTCATCCTGTTTATTTTACTCCTACTATGTAGAGGCATTCTTACAGATGTGCATGAATGCTATTTTAGATTCTTGCATAGTTAAAGCTTTACTGGGTTTACTTTACATTTCTCCAGCTAGTGTTTGAAAGCAATCCCATCTGGGGAGAAATATTTCAGTTTGATTTGGTAAATATTGTCTATTCACAGTAATAATTTAGAAAAATAATTATTACTGTCTTTTTTTCCCCCTCCATATGAATTTGATATTTAGTAGCAAAATAAGCATGTCTGAGTTTGGTTTAACTTTGGGATTTTATTCTTTTTTGGGGTTGTTTTGGTTTGTTTGTTTGTTTTTTAAGAAAGTTAGGATCCATGGTATCACTTCATCAGAATCTCATATATTGTTTTGACCTAATTTTTATATTGTGTGAAGATTCATAGCTCTCTCTGCTCAAAAGCAATTCTGAGATCATGCCTGAAGTAACCAAAATTTCAAATAAAAAATTTCTATTTAAGAGATGGAGAAGATGGAGGACACAATGGTAAATGTCTTCATAATGTTTTGAAATTTACAACAAAATACTCCAGCAAAAGCCAAACTATAGAAACTTTTCACTCAGATTTGTATTAGTTTTTCTTTTAGAACATCTCTCTTCTACAGACTTGAAATTACATTCCCAAATACTAGTTTTGAGCATTTGTCATGTAGTTTTCATCTGGCCTTTTGCCAGATATTAGGCCAATAAATTCGCCAAAGAAAGCCCAAGATACAACAGCAGCTCTGTGATTTCCAGATAGAGACTCTACCATTCCCTGCTATAAGTGTAATAAGCTTTTCCTATACATCTAAGGTTGTCTCAAATCACTTTCTAAACTGTAAACAAATAAGTGCAATTGCTGTCTTCATCAAGACTAGGATTTTTTTTCTTTTTTTTTCTGGGAACATAAACCCAAAAATCTAGCACCCATCTGCAATCTCTTCCAGGAACCTCAGGCAAATTGTCCAGTAATGCAAGGTAATTGATTAGAAGAAAAAAAAAAGTGAGTTTGATGCTCAGCTTTATTCCTGAAAACAGTCCCAGGCTTTCCTTCAGTATCAGACTTTTGCTTGGATAGTCACTAAATAGTTTTTATATTTCTTTGGTGACATGCTAGTTTTTTATATATGTACACAAATAAGGCATGTGAAAGATGCAAACCTAGAAAGAAGATAATTAGAATTAACAGATGAAGAGAGTCAGAGATGCACAAATGTAGCATCTTTGCTAATAAATCACCAACAGGAATGATTAAACAAGAAAATATACTATATACCTATTTTCCAGTTCTCTGATAAGCAATATGGTGGGAATAATTCTTTGGCTCTCAAGTTACATTCCATGTTAGTGGGTTAGTAATGGGTCACACATGACTGATTTAACAGAATAAAGGCTAAGATTAGATTACTCTTTTTAATAAAGTGAGCATACTTTAGATGAGAATGTTTTGTCTATTCATCAAAATTATGCATGTGGTGCCAGGCATCTTCTTCTTTTAAATGTACCTCATTGAAAATGCAGCAAGTTAAACACAAACCATCTAAGCATGTGGAAGCATATTGGAGCTACTGTGGTTTTTTATATGCCATAAGGGAAGCAGAAGTGCTGCATGTGAAGCTGGCTTCTAGACACCAGTGTCAAATACCAAACTAATGCCTGCATTATTTTCTTATGTACATGAAAAAAAAAAGGAATGAATAATATATATATTCCAGTAGTCGATAGAAAAGGAGAAAAAAATGTTTCAGAGTATAATAGATGAGTCCTTGAGGCTAAGACATAAAGTTGATTGTCAGAAGATCTGATTTCTGATTTTCTGTATGAATTTTTGTTTGCTTGGGGTTTTATTTTTGTTGTTGTTGTTGTTTTTCTTTTTCTAGTCTGTCACATTGTTTCTGGCCAGCTCCTAGTTATACCCAAAGATTCTCATGCAGTTGCCAGTTGCATTTCAGTATCTGTACAAAAGGTCAATAATTCTTCAAGAAATCCAACTGCTATGATAATGTGTGAATTTTGAGTTTTTCAGGTGCTAAGAGAAAGCATACAATTAAAAAATGAGAATGGCAACCTCCTTGTAAGACAATGTATGTATTGCCCTTTGATCACATATAAAATGTGGGTTTTGCCACTTAACCTCCAATACATGTTTGCACTCTGAATTACAGAAGAGTTGAGATTGGAAGCAACATTTGAAGGTCATCTTGCCCAACCCCATGTTATAGCAGAGTCACCTAGGACAGCCTGCAAAGAATCATATCCAGACAACTTTTGCATATCCCCAAGGATGAAAACTCTACAGCCTCACTGGCAACCTATGCTGATGTTCATTCACTTTCACCTATTTTCTAATGCCCATTTGCAAAATGAGATCTAAAAGTTTTGTTTGAAATCTATGGCTAAAGAAGTTTTGATCATAGTGACAGAGGGAAACTGTCTTTAGTTCTTTTTTTGCTCTCTTGAGATAACGAATCACTGAGGGATCACTTTTTATGACCTGTTGTATATAATGTGTTGTTTTATTTGGTGCTTCCTACGAGGTCTAGGGGGAAGAAAAAAAATCTTTCTCCTTGACACACATTGATCAATACCAGTGGTTTGGAGACTGTCTACCTTTTAAAGGCCACTGTGGGCTAGACCAGGGCGTTAGGTTCAAAATATGGCTACTTAGCAGGTAGAACACTTGGGGCTATGGATAAGGCAATGAAGACCTACCAACAGCTGGAATTAGTCTGGAAGGGAGGAAAGATAACAGGAACTTTCAAAATAGGTTGGAACAATCAGTGAGAGAATGATGACCTGATCTGTATTGCTGGGTAATGTTGCCAGATGACTTAATAAAGCCATTGCTTAATTAAACCACATCCTTTGCATCATGTCTTCCTGCACAGTCAAGCTGTGTGCTTTCTGGCTAGTACGGTATCATCAATAA
This sequence comes from Sakesphorus luctuosus, assembly GCA_013396695.1. NCBI lineage: Eukaryota > Metazoa > Chordata > Aves > Passeriformes > Thamnophilidae > Sakesphorus > Sakesphorus luctuosus. Next base: position 26,833 of record VWZD01001863.1, read on the forward strand.
TACAGATTCGACAACTAGATCATCTGTTGGTGGTGCAGGAGTTAAAATAGAATACAGCTCACTTCCTCCTAGCTGTATTTGGCTGCACAGAGCTAACAGGAGTAAAAAATGGTAACAATTTATTTTTATCACTTAAGTGAGTACATTTGGATTGACTACATATGGAGAACAGATCTACTGAATAAGACTTTTGCCTAGTAACTTTTTCTGACTATAGCCACATTTAATAATTGTGGTTGAAATTCTGGCTTTACATTTAAAAAAATGTTGACAGAGTATCTTTCACAAATAGGAACATGCTCACATGATTCTAAACATATGCTACAGTCCTTTCCCACATCTACATCTGTTTTTTTAATTGATATTGTATTTTAATTATTTTAGCTTATAAATACACACTAAGGCTGATAAACATGTTTTCTATCAGATGGATCTGGAAAGAAAACTGTTACCACAGGGGGTTTTTGGTTTTGTTTTTGTTTTTGTAAAATATTTGTTTCCTGGGGTATTTTTGTAAGCCTTCAAAACTTTGTAATGGAACTACTCTCTTGTATAAAAATAGGGCAAGGTGCAGAGCACTTAAATCTTAAATAGTGAGATAAAAAGAGTATAAAAGAAAGCTCATAGTAGGAAAGTATGCGCTAGTATGCAGTCATTGATTTTTGCTCAGAAAGAAAGAAGTTCTGGTATTATAAAAAAAGCTAAGTCAAAAGTTAATTCCAGTGAATTGCAGAAGGAATGCTCTAGCTCTTCTTTATCTCAAGAAATATTTGAAATAATCTGCAATTAGATCAACCAATCCCTAAACATACTAAACTAACCTCTGCCAGTACTGGCAAGTGTCTGTCTCTATCTGAAGTCCTCTATTTCATAAGGTTATTTATTTGCATAATACCCAGCTCCTCTCCTTTCTCAATTAAATTCATGGTAGATGGAGGAGAACGTAATTTTTTCAAACAGAGGCAAAGGATTAGTTATTCTACCACATTTGGATCAGAATTGTAAGTGATGTTCCACCCAGTCTGAGGTTGATATTCCTAAAGGATTCCTTCTGTGCTGGTCTTATCAGTCAACTCTTCACTTCTATTTACTTTAGCAATTGCTTTAAAAATTCATTCCAACATCTGACTAAAATCAAGAGAGGAAAGTAAATGTATCTGCTCTATCTCATTAGTTAACAGGGACATACAAAGATTTGATTTTGGTCAGACAATATACTATAATTAAGCACAGACCATCATCAATTCTCTACCAGAGTGACCTGGGAGGTTGAAATAAGTTTGGTGTTTAATGAAACATAATTCATATAAGATGAACATTTTTTGACCATTTTTTTTCTGGTGTCTCCACCAGAACCTTTGGACCCTCACAGCAGCAGCAACAGATTTTCCCTATTTATGCAGATGCCTTTTATATTTTAATTTAAAAAGCTGCTACTTCTTTATCCTCAGTTGTTGTTTTAATATTGTTACTGAAAACCATTGAGCATTTTTGTTTTAACTTCTTTAATGACTGATTACTGTTGTCATCTTAAAGGAAAGAAAATACCCTGACTTTGACCAAAGTCACAAATATGTGTTGAGAATAGCAGATTGCCTGTATTCCCACACTGGATGAGAAAGGCTGGCATATCATGATGGAAACACATGAATAAAGAAACAGCCTATGTCATAAATTATATCACGTGGATTAAGAAACAACTAATAATATAAATTATAACTATTGAATCTAAATGGGGAATGGCAAATAAAATGTACTTTTTAAGGCCCTGTGTCAGGCTTACAGCTGATCTCAGTTCCCTTGGGAATCATAGACTTCATATTTGCTGAAAATGGGTGACTCCAGGAATTCTTTCAGTGAATTGATCCAGTTTTGCTCTTTCCTTTTAAAAGTGAATTCAGTGATGCTGATGTTGCCCTTCTTTTTACAGCAGTGTATAGTGTTTAGAATACTTGCACTCAGTTCTCTTTTCCAGCAGAAGCTCTTTGAGATTTCATCTCCTACTCCTTATGCTAGGGCAATATGTGGATGGCAGCATTTTTCTTTCCTTTTGAATATGAATTATTTTTCAGGACTGAACTCCTAGTTCAGTTGAGAGGCAGGACATGAAGGGTCAAGGCACCACAATTCAGGGATAAATGTGACTGTTGAGGGAAACTTGCCTGGGATTTCAGTCTTCAGTCTGAAAAATTACTTCTGTAATTTACATTGAATAGTTACCCTGTAAAAACAAACAAACAAACAAAAACAAATAAAAAACCCAAAACAAAATTAAAAAAGCCACAAAACAATTCTGTTTTCATTTCTCTAGTTTTTATCTCAATGTGCCCAATTTTCACTGGGCATTTAATAGAAGGACTAGATTCTGAAAGAGGGTTCCAATTGTCCAGTCCTTACCTATGTTGAGACATCGTTGATAGTTTGGACTATGCAAAATTGTGTCTAGTGATTGCATATTTAAGCAAACACTGTTTGACAGAGTCAGAATATCAGTCTAGCTGTAGGCTATTATTTCTAGCTCATTTACAGGTTAAAGTCTTATAGAGACAGATTTCAACAAGGCCTAATATGTCACATATAGTTGCACTGCAGATATTACTCAGATCATTGGAGTGCTTTTGGAAGTTTTAGTCATTGCATGAAATGGACTTTGACTCACCTGGCAGTATAACTTCTGGTTGTACTGCTGTTTAGGGGCGCAACGGCAGCATCCTCTGAAAGCATTACTGCTAACACAAGTGGACTAATACTCATGGGGCAATAGCTAACCTTCAGACACTCTGTCAATCTGAATTGATAATGGCGTATTTCTATGGACAACTTCAAAATGTATTGGAAAAGAAGACTCAACTTTGTTAAGCTGAACTGTGGTGTAAAATTTTGTGTTAATACATCTGTACTACAGTTCAATAGTGAGTTTTGATTGCAAGAAAAGATCCAAGTAACAACACAACAGAGAGCCTCCCTGCCATTTAGCAGTGGAAATACAGTAGTCTACATCTCTAACAATAAATATTTGGATTAAAGTACTTTTTCTTAATATGAAATATGATGAGAATTTCTGATACAAATACATTGTCTCATCTTTGTTTCACTTCATAATATATCTGCTACTAAACTGCATTTCTTATTATCACTAAAGTGTTTAAGCATCAATTTGCTAGACTTTCTATACATTTAATTTTCCCTTAAATTTTGTGTAATGTCAGGAATGATAGCAGGAAGTTCTTGCAAACACTAGGTACTCCATTCTCTGAAGTAGTCAGGGAATTAGAGGTAGGTAGATTGTGTTGCCCCTCCAGCACTGATGTAGGTATCCCCATGAAAAAGTAAGGTACTTTTCCAGCTAGGTATGTGAGCTTTTCTTTGGGCTGATAACATAACAAAGCTTCCCTATTAGGTGTTAACCAGTACCTCCCGGAAAAAACAACAGTAGCATCAGGTTAAGGGCTGAGGTATCAGGCTGCCTTTGAGCCTGTCACATAAATCAGATTCCATCACTGAAATAGGGCTATCTTCTGCAGAATACAGATGAGATTAGATACATTTTGTATAACAGATGTCAATTAATTTTAAGCAGTTGATATGAAAATATGAATATATTTTAAAACTCTATTGCAGTGATATTTTTTCATAGTAATTTCACTTCCAAGCACAGCATTTTTTGTTTACATAGTGAACACAGTATTCTGTTTTCTCCTTGAATATAGCAGTTATGTCTGTCAAGTCATTTATCTTTCCCTTTTTTAACCTTTATCCAATATAAATCCATAATTTGTTAATTTGCATGTAAATACTTTCATATATCAAGTTCTGTACTATTTGTCTATTATTTTCCATGAATATTTTTATTATTCTGAGAATTTTGTTATGGAAAATGTAGCTGACCCATGTGAAACTTAAAACCTTGTCTGCTCTCTTTCCTCAGCTGCTGGGGAGCATGAGAAATAGATGCAGATAAAAAAGCTATGACATCTTATTTTCTTCTCCTCTGTTGTGAGACCGTTTTAGCTTCTGCCTGGTTTGTCTTTGTGTAGCTTGCTAAGTCCAAGGAAGGGAGTATTAGACATGCACCACATTTTCATCCTGGTTACATGAAACAAGAAAGGAGAAGCGACCCAAGCCTCGCTTTCTGGAGAAGTAGCACACATCTGTGTCTAAGATTCTTGGAAAGCTCTTCTAGTAAGCTTAGTGGTATCTTCCCTTTCAGTAGTATAAATTTTGGTTAGTTAAGGTTTAGTATCCATTGTACTTGAATTAAGCATACAAATAAGTCTCTCTGATACACACAGGAGACTCTAGGGATATGAAAGAATGTCACATTTTCAGTGCTTTCTGCCCTGTATGGCACCTGCTCCTGTAAGAGAAACATGAGCAAAAACAGCTCACGCAATGCTGTTCCCAAGAAGCCATAGCACTGTATCAACTACCGCTTAGGTTACTCTTAAAAGTGCTAAGCACCTGAGCCATGGCTACTTTAAGTACTGAACTGCACTAAACTGAACTGAGACACTGTGTTGTCTCTCAAATGTTCTTCAATAACTCCTGGAATAACTTTCTCCATAATTTTACCAGAGATGGACCGGCCTGTAATTGTCAGGGTCTTCCTTCTTAACCTTATTGAAAACTAGGACAATGTTTGTCAGCTTCCAGTTGACTGGGACCTCTTCAGACTCCCAAGACTGTTGAAAAATATTAGAGGATGCACAATGACATCTGCCAGCTCTTTCAGTACTCTGGGAAAAATCTCATTGGTCCCCATAGATATGGACATGCAGCTGGAGTAGCAGGTCTTGAACAAGCTCAGGGTTGTCTGAAAGTTTATCAGTGTCCCAGTCATGGTTTTCCAACACAGGACTCCAGGGGTTCCAGATCCCAACACCAGTGTGAAGACAAAGGCTAAGAAGGCATTTAAGCATCACCTTAGCCTGTGTCCTCATTTATGAGGTCAGTGACCTCATCAAGCAGTAGACCAATGTTATCTCTCATTCTCCTTTTTCTGACAACATATTAATAAAGCCGTTTTCATTGTCCTTCACAGTGCCTAAGTTTAGTTTGGGGAGGTTTTTGATTGGTTTGTTTGTTGGGTTTCTTTAAGTTAGCCAACACACTGAAAAGTATGATTCTTTTCCTATACAACTTTACTGTCTAGATCTGGTGCACTTTATGCTAGTCTATTTTAGTAAGAATTTTACAATTATTTTCTTTTAAAATATTTATTGTTTCTAAGGTTATGTGATAATTATTTTTCATGTTGTGTTATTGAAATATCAAAAGAAAATATTAGTAAAGAACCGATTTATGATCACAAAAATAGCTCAATCCTAGCTCCACAGTCACGTGCAATCTCAGTGGACTGAGTACACTAGAAGAATTAAATATAAGCATACGCAATTGAAGAGTTCTTAATATCCAAAGAGGATGACAATAAACCAGAGGGAAATAATTCATACCATTGTGACTGTGAGAAGTGTGCATATGAATAAGTTCAGGAGTTAACAAATAATGATTACATAAAACCACTCCTTCAAGTGACCTTGCTAGGCCTCAGATCTAGTACTAATAGGAACCCGTTAAAAATAGTTATTTAAGATTTTTTTTTTATTACTTTACTGACTCAAAAGTTTTATGCTAATTTAATTTTCTTGCATAATTTTACTTGTGATTTTAACATTATTTTGTCATGATAAAGGACACAAAATATGAAAAGCAGAAGAGATTCATAGAATCATTAAGATTGGGAAAAAACCTCAAAGATTGCCAAGCTCAATCTTTGATCATCACCTTGTCAATTAGACCATGGCACTAAGTGCGAAGTCCAGTTCTTTCTTGGACACCTCCAGGCATGGTGATTCCACCACTTCCCTAGACAATCCATTTTAATGATTGACCACCCTTTCAGTGAAGAAATTCTTCCTGATGTCCACCATGAACCTCCCTTGTCAGAGCTTTAGGCTATGTGCACTCATCCTGTCACTAGTTGCTTGAGAGAAGAGGCTGATCCCCATTTGGCTATAACCTCCTTCCAGGTGTTTGTAGAGAGTTAAAAAGTCACACCAAGCTTCATTTTTAATAGAATAAACACTCCCAGCTCTCTCAGCCTGTCATCATATGGTTTGCTATCTAGTCCCTTTACCAGTTCCATTTTTCTTCTCAAGTTGGTCCAACACCTCAATGTCTTACTTGTAGTGAAGGACCTAGAACTGAACATAAGACTTGAAGTGCAGCCTCACCAGTGCCAAATACAGAGGAATAATCACTTCCCTGGTCTTGTTTAGTTACTGCTTGTACTATTACAAAAATGCCTATAAGAGTAAACTTTAAATATAAGTTAGTAAGATCAATGCCAGAAAAAAATAAATAAAATTGCAAATATAACTTGTATACCATTTCAAGAGATTGCTTTCACATACAAGGCTAATAATACTTTGACCAGGATTTATCTGAGTAGTCTCCACAGAAAATAACTCCTCTTGTGTTAACATTCAGTGAACCTGATATTCACTTAATGTAAGCACAATGGGATCAGCTGTCTTGTCAAGTTAATCTATAACATTAATGCAGTGTTTTATCCCTCTTTCTTAGACTCCATGCACATAAAACATTAATATATGTAGTTTTCAGCAGAATGTTCTTGTGTCCATCAGTTACAAATGTGTGGTTTTATCCCTGGACCAGTGAAGTGCCTTTGTACCTTTTAGTTACTGTGTATGGTTGATTCCTAAACCTTTTACAAAACTGTGCAAATGTCTCCTATATGTATTCCAAAATCAGTGTATATATATTATTACTTATGCTGTATTTCTGGTTGGTTTTCACTCTAGTTGGATAGCATATAAAATCTTTTTGGAAAGGTCCTTTCTGAAAGCTTTTATAGCAAAGGAACTGATACTTTGATTTGTAGATGGAGACCATTACTACATGTAATCCATAATTTTCATATACTGTTTCAATTCCACTGTTACTTGTGAGCACATGTGTAGAGACACAACTGACCTCATATAAAAGGCAATAGACCAGAAAACCTACTTCTAGCTCTTCTCTTTGTTATTCTTAGTGAGTTACTACCCCTTGTGAGTGATGTTTACAAAGGCCATGAGTTGATAGTCATGGTACCTACATGTACAGCACCCCATACTCTGAGTATCATTTATCATTTCCAGCTCTTGCTATAGTAGCAGGAGTGACTTAAGAAGTGTTTACATTTTTTCTTACTCTTTTTCTGTATTGAAGAACTTGTATATACATTTCAAAAAGAAAATGACACCTGGATGAACAGATTAGAAAACAGAGTGCTAGGTTCCCATATCTAGATGCCAAGATAAATGAATGCTATAATTTTAACATGGTGGGGTGGAAAAAGGCAATAAAATCTTTATTTCTCTATTGGAAAAGTTCTGCAAAGCAACACCTCAAACTCCTCATTTAATGAAACATTTTTCCTTAGAAAACATTATTTTTTATTTTACATTTGCTAAACAAAAAAGAATCTGAGTTTCATGACCAAGTTCAGGCCTTTAACTGTTCATAAGTGCAAGAAGTGCAAGGAATGATTGGTTTGCACTACAAAAGAGACTGCTGTTGTAGTATTTGGCTTTACAAACGTGCAGTTACATTGTTCAGGGCTCAAGCCCTGAATGAAGTCTTGTAGAGTTCTTTTTCAGGCCCTCTGTACAGGGCTTGAGTTTCATCTTTAATCAACAGCCAGCTGTTAGGGCTTTCACTGATTCCTGACCTGTAATTACCCCAGAACTTCATCCTGCTGGCTGGCTTCTCAGAGTCTCCTGATATGTATGCTACAAGATTAGAAATGGCAAAAAATCCTTTCCAAAGGTACCAAGGGATTTGTATCTTTGCACTACGAATCAATCCAAGCACTGAATGTGCTGGTCCTGTTCTCCTCTAGCCCCCTCTCCCTCCTCCCCTCGTTTCCCCCCTTTTTGACTGGTGGCCCTGCATTTTAAGTTGTGATTAAGACTAACGATGTGAAATCAAGCAAGTTTGCTTGGACCTGCCTCTACAAAACGATCAGTTGGCAAACTAAATGCACAATATCCTTGCTGATGATAGCCATGTTTTTTCCTGGCCCATCTCATTATGTGTTTTAATATGAATTGCGTAAAGTTTCTAATGTAAAGTACATTTTAAAGTAAGTTGCAGCCATACATATACTTTTAGTATTACAGGTTCCAGTTGTCAGGAAACATTTACTTCATTGTCAGCTCTATCTACTGTATTCTTGAATTTTAAACTACAAACTATTCCCAACCAGCAAACATGCATTTTTATTCCAGGATGAATGATGATTGCAAGCCATGAATTTGTTTTAATTCTCTATCCTTTTCATCTGAGAAGAGAAGGTTGTTTTTTAAAAACATGTCATGTCCCTCAGGTATGTGTTTTAGTAAATACATCTGCAAAGGAAAGGCTAGAACAATTACAAGTTTTCACTGCTGCTATTGGTAATTATATAGATAGCTCCTTTTAGAGCTGGCCACTGTAACTATATAAATCTAGATTTACCCTTCTTTAACTGAGGGAAATAGCATCCTATCTCTTAAAAGCTTACCACCTGATTAGTACATCTGAGATCAGAAATATTTTCATCAAGCTCAGGCCCCAGCATTGCACAGACTGGCTTACTGTCATGTTACACCCAGCCAGGATGCTCATGGGAAGGGGCTGATATGTTCTGCACATTTACATTTTAAGTATTTGGTGAACAGGGTACTAGGATTATGGATTGCAGGAGTGGCAGGAGAACTGGAAAGGTGATCTTCCATGCATGTATATATTTCTCTGTTCACTGGAGAATGAAAAGCAGATTCAAGTTTTTCAAAATTTTCTGATTTTTCTCAACTAAGCTGTATGCCTATGCCTTTGTAATATCTCTGATCTTTTTTGCCAAACAGCTACATTCAACTTAGCATTTACTTGCTGAGAGATGTTAGTGGGAATAAATTGTTGCTAGGTTATGAAATGCATCTTTCAGTATTTCCATAGTCAATGGTTTTGATTTTATCTGATATGTATTGCACAAAGGAGAAATTTAACTGTATTCTTAACATGGACTGATGAGAAACTCTTCTTTTAAAAGAACAGAACCCCAGGATGTAAACATTTTTGTAGATAATAACATAAAATCTGAAAAGATATTCAGTTCAGTTACACAACAGCATAGTATAGACTAAGAAGTCAAACTCATGTTTTATTTAGGGGTTTTATGGTTTGTTTTTTATTTTTTTAATTTGTAATGGTTCTTACTTACCTTTCATGGTCATATCAATCATCTTTTTCTAGTCTTGTTTACAGTCTGTATCTGATATTCAATTACAAACTATAAAAGTAACTTATACATAACAATTTTTGTCAATTAAAACAAAAATGAGTGTCATTTCCCAATGAAGTTACCACATAGAAAGCTTTCTACATTGATTGAAGAAGGCAATTAATAAGCAGTAGGAACAATGATTCTGCTATGTAGTTCATGTAAAATATTTATTCACATCATAAAAGAATGGCCAGCCTGTAGGTGAATTCTATTAATATTTGCACCTTGAGTGCAAATATCAAGAATTGTTCTTGATATTTTCCTTATGCTTGTTGCTGAGAAGGTTACTTCAGCCTAAAAATAGAGGTTCTGTTACAGCTTAAGAACCTGATTGCAAAGCTTTAAAAGATTTTAGGTCTCCAACTATTTTGGTGCTTCTTTTCCAAATAGATAAAAGATAGGACCCAAAACTATTTTGTGGTTCTCAGTCTAAACCTCTTAGTTTAGGAGCAATAGCAGGACCCTTGTTAAGGTGCAGTCAATAGCAGAGGAAACACTGGCAGTGCCATTAGTGTAGACTGCTTTTAGAATTACCTACAGATGTGCTCATTATTAGTCATGAGGAAGATGTAAAATTTTAAGGTGAGTCTGAATGAATGGCTGATGATAACTACACAGAGATATACAATATTTCATGCACAGGTCAACCTGTGATAATGCACAGGGGTGGAAGGGGAAGGACAAAAGAAACAAAGGTTCCCAAGTAAAGTAATTCATGGAGCAGAAAATTATTTACAGGAAGTGAACTCCTAGCACAGAAAGCATTATGCCATGATGTGACCTGGACATGAGGAACCTGAAATACTGTGTTAATTTTGCAATTTCTGAAATCAGTCCAATCAGTTCAGTTGCTCTATGATTATGGCTGGGCTTGGGATGTTCAAAGAAGAAAAGACAGAGCTGAAATGTGATCCCCAGTTATCAAAATGGTTACATGGGTCTGTGGGAAGTCAGAAGAAAATTATGGCAGCCACTAGAAAGCCTAAAGACATATGTAATAATATAGCCAGGCTACAACCAATCTTAAAAAAAATTGAAACACAAAAAAGTGATGAGTTTCTTTATTTCCCACCACTGCATTTTAGACACAAGTATGTGATGCATGCTTTTAAAATATCATTTGTTTTATTGGACAATATGAAAAAATGTTGCTTCTGTAAATATATTTTTCTAGGTAACACTAGCCCACAGAGAGGAAGAAAAAAATCCCCAAAGCATACAAACAAACAAAATCCCCCAAACCCCACGCAAGCCCAAAACCAGAGGAAGGACCCATTGCAAGATAAGAAATCAAGAAAATAAGATACCTGAAATTAAAAACTAGGACTAATATATCATTTTTTATCAAAAACAACACTGCAAAACATAGCAGTATTTACTATGTGTGTGTATCTATCTATTTATATATAAATACATATATCTGTATATAAGTATTACTATGCAATAAGCAGGTTTATTATTTACAAGGAAAGAAAAGAAAACAGAACCCCACAGCTTTTTGCTAAAACTATTATTTGTCTTTCTGGATGTTTTACAGAAACTGAGGAGAGCCCAATCCCAAACGTTTTCCAAACAAGTCCACTTGAACTCAGCTTCTCAGTTTCACGTTCAGTGAGATGTAAGACGTAATCTATCCCTGCAGGGCAAAGCAGCTTTTCTGTGTGAGTCCCATACAGGCAAGTACACAAGATAAGAATGGGAGAGAAGGAAGACACTAACTATTGTGTGATTTCCCTTTTCCAGAAATTCCATATTAGGAGATAAACTGTAGTTATAACTGCTGTTCTGTCAACTGATAAATACGCCCACAAATGAAGAGTGTTGCAGTGTTCATGGGTGGCCAGAGACACCTTGGCCATGCACAGCAGTGAATCCCTTCCCAGACCTGTAAGGTCTTATACAAAATTAAGTCCTCCAAATGGTGTGAGAGACAAATTTAATTTGAATGCCAACACTTTTATATACAAGAATCAGATAAATGCAGTGAAACTTACTGCTATTTAGTTGAGATGACTTGGTAGTTTATATTAGCTTGTTTCCTACAAGTTTTTGTCTTCCTGTGTGTGTACCTTAGTCTTTAATTTAGAGCCTTCTATGAGCATAATCCATGAACATTTGAAATTCCAACACATTTTAAGGTTATTTTGCATGGAATATGATTTAGAAGGTTATATACTTTGAGGTCTTTATCGTATCATTAATGTTTATAAAGAGAATCACCTTTTAAATCAATTTATGAAAATACTGTGTTGAAACATCTGTCAAAGGATGAAGATTAGCTGAATAGACATAGGATGCCAGTATATTATATATTATGTTATTCTTTATACTGTAATCATCTTGATCATCAAAAAACTATGCAACAGGTACAAATAGTTTTGCAGACTTCTTACTGGAAATTCAAAATGTATTTAATCTGAATCTAAATTAATCTGGTATGTATCAAGATTTTTTTATTTTAACATTTCTATCCATAGATGATTAAAAAGCAGTAAAACATGTATTCAAATTTTATTTAAAAGACAAATGAAGAAAGAACCCATTAAGCTTTGAGGCATGTAGGAATCTTTTCCAAATTGATTATTTGCTTGAAAAATTATAACGAAGTCTTCAAACTGAGGAGAAATGAGTGCCCATGACAGTAGTTGTGCTTGGAAGTAGGAAGTAAATCTAAATCAGTTACAAAATCATAGAATAGGCTGGGTTGGACCAGACCTTATAGATCATCTAGTTCCAACCATCCTGTTGTGGGCAGGGATGCCTTTCACCAGACCAGGTTGCTCAGAGCCACATCCAACCTGGTCTTAAATACATTCAGGGATGGGGCATTATTGGACAACAGACCAGTAATTATGGGGTGAGAACCACCTTGGGGGGAGTACATGTTTATGTGTGTGTGTGTAGAGGGAATAGGGATGGGTTGAACCTCACAGAGGCAGGGTGGTGTTGTATCCCTCCTGTTCAGCCCTAGGAGGCCACATGGGAAAACCCCAGAGGAGTGGCCAGTCACAAACAGTTGGGGAAAACTCTAACACCCCACAGCTCCCTGAGCTCCTGATACAGGCTTGGATTGGCAGGAACAGTGAGAACACTGCCCCTCACCCTGCCCTGGGACCCCATAGTGGCCAGTGAGTCAGAGGCCTCACTGGGCAGTGTGGCCATAGGGACCAGAGCAGATAAAACCAAAGGCGTATATTTGCCACTTGTAGAGGCCTTACCATCTTGACATGCGAGACCTTGGGCTTCCACAAGGTTCCAGTGGTAGCAGTATGATCTGTCTTTCCCTCTTTCTTCTCTCTTGTTGCTCCTTCTGTTACTCTTTCTTTGCTGCTTTCTTTATGCTTTGGGTGGCTTGGAGCTGGAGGGACTGGATTTTGACTTAAGTGTTGTGGATTGATTGTATCTTGACTTAAGTGTTGTAGATTAGAACATGCTGGGTTGATATTGTGGTGGAACATTTTGTCTAGCTTGTGTAGTGCCCTTTTTGAACTTTTGCAAGTTCCTTTTTTTTCCCTCCCCTGAATTAACAACAGTACCTTTTGGGAACAAGTCGGTGGTTTATTCTCTTGATGCTATCTCGAGGTATTAAAGAACCCTATATATTTTAAAGTAAAACTCCTGGATGAACCCGTAAGCCCTCAGCTCTGGGGCTGGAGTGTTACGGACATCCACAACTTCTCTGGGCAACCTGTTTCAGTGTCTCACTACACTCACAGTAAAGAGTTTCTTCCTAATATTGAATTTAAATCTACTCTGAGTTTAAAATCATTACTCCTTGTTCAATCCCTACCTTCTCTTATAGAGTCCCTCCCCATCTTTCCTGTAGNATCTTGACTTAAGTGTTGTAGATTAGAACATGCTGGGTTGATATTGTGGTGGAACATTTTGTCTAGCTTGTGTAGTGCCCTTTTTGAACTTTTGCAAGTTCCTTTTTTTTCCCTCCCCTGAATTAACAACAGTACCTTTTGGGAACAAGTCGGTGGTTTATTCTCTTGATGCTATCTCGAGGTATTAAAGAACCCTATATATTTTAAAGTAAAACTCCTGGATGAACCCGTAAGCCCTCAGCTCTGGGGCTGGAGTGTTACGGACATCCACAACTTCTCTGGGCAACCTGTTTCAGTGTCTCACTACACTCACAGTAAAGAGTTTCTTCCTAATATTGAATTTAAATCTACTCTGAGTTTAAAATCATTACTCCTTGTTCAATCCCTACCTTCTCTTATAGAGTCCCTCCCCATCTTTCCTGTAGGTGCCCTTTAGATACTGGCAGGTTCTATAAGGTCATTCTGAAGCCTTCTCTTTTCCAGGCTAAACACCCATTCTCTTGCCCAGGCTAAACAACCCCAACTCTCTCAGCCTGTTCTCATAGGGGAGGTCTTCTAGGCCTCTGATCATCTTTGTATCTGTCTTCTGGACTTGCTCCAAAAGGTCTACATTTTTCTTATGCTGGAGACCCCGGAGCTGGATGCAGCACTCCCAGTGGAGTCTCAGCATAGCAGAGTAGAGAGACAGAATCACCTTCCTCAACCTGCTGGCCACACTTCTTTTGGTGCAACCCGGAAGACAATCAGTTTTCTGGACTGCAAGTGCTAGGTCATTTTTTCTTCATCTACCAGCATCCCTAAGTTCTACTCTGAAGGGTTGGTTTAAACCCACTCATTGCATAGCATGTACCCATGTTTGGTATATCCCTGACCCACTTGCAGGAGCTGGTACTTGGCCTTGTTGAACTTCATGAACATCATGGGCTTACCTCTCAAGCCTGACAAGGTCCCTCAGGATAGCATCCATTCCCTGCATCTCACAACGGTGTCAGCAAACTTGCTAAAGGTGCACCCAAGATGTCTGATTTAAGAACAAATTAAGCAAGATATCAAGGCACTTTTAAAAAGAGAGGGAGAAAGAGTCCTTGATCCACACTTACAAAGGCGTTCTCTGAGTTTCCCAAGTTAATCTTCACAGCCGCTAACTCTGAGTACACAGAATGTCTAAAATACTTGGCATAGTCAATGGCAGCAGCTAGGCACAAACAGTCATGTCATATTTTACTGAGGGTAACTAGCCAGAAAGTAATCCTCAGAAAGGAAGGTAAACATTCACAGGGTAAGAATTCTTATCTCAACTATCTCTAAGAAAGAAGTTGTCCTTATCTTGGAGTCGTTTAGTTACCACAGTGTTGTGTAATAGAATCAAAGATATACAATTAAAAACCTGTCAGGACAGTGGGAATAGGCCAAAGTCTTCAGAGATCAAGTCTTTGCTTCTGAACTGAGACAAAAGTCTAAAGAAATGGGAAGAGTGGGATAAGAGGAAAAAGAGGAAGACAGTTTGAGTTCTGGCCATTCTGGTCACATTTCACAGAAGAACAATGGGGTTAGATTAGATTAGATCAGATATTAGGAAGAAATTCTTTATTGTGAGTGTGGTAGAACACTGGAACAGGTTGCACAGAGAAGTTGTGGATGTTCTATCCTTGGATGTGTTTAAGGTCAGGTTGGACTGGGTCCTAAGCAGCCTGGTTTAGTGGAAGGTATTTTTGCTCATGGCAGAAGGGATGAAACTAGATGATCTTGAAGGTCCATTCCAACCCAATGCTATGATTCTATGAATAACAATAGGATAACTGTACTGAGTGTTGCCGTAAAAGTCTGCAAAAAAGACTCCGAGCCAAGTTTTTGTAGGAGATAAGGGGTAGTTTAATGAGCAACCCCGCTCATCCAGGAATACATAGATGCGCGCTAATGCAAGCTTTGATTTCCATAGCTTTTATAATATAATCTATCCAATCACTACGGTCCACATGTCCAGTTCCAACTCTACCTCCTCCCAGTTCCCACCCCCTGTTGAATTGGGGCTGGGGTCGCCGGGACCCTCTGTCTTCATCCGCCTCTTTTCTTCAGCACATAAAGGTCTTTTGGATGCTTTCCTGTGCCCCAGGTCACTCTGCTCTGTGTTTATGTTCTCTCTGATATTCTCCAATCTGGTACCTTGAGAAAGAGACTAAATAGCTGGCAGATCTTAGCAGCCTGTTCTGGAGCAGGGGTAGAGATAGAAACACCTTATCCTATAAGCTGCTAAATATTAACCCACAACAATCTACAGAGCTACATCTACTGTGTTTCTAAAATCTACAAAGTGTGAAAAATCAAAAATCAAAAACCTCTTTGGCATCAGAGTGTGTAACTCTTTTTTACTCATCTGCACTAGAAAGGAAAGGCTATCTCTTATTTCTCCTCATGGCAAATGCATGAAGCTTAGTATGGTGGTCACATATTTCTATAAACTTGGACTCAGTATTAAGTTCATGTTGCTTCACATGAAATGCTGTGAAAATTACTGTAAATTAATAGGTAAAATCATAAAGGAAGACTATTTTGATGCTTTTGGTAAAATCAAAATAAGCTATTCTCATGAAAGATCCTTACAATTTTCTCATGCGTGAAGCACAAAAATGTAGTTACCACATGCATTCAGAAGATGTTCAGCTTTGTGCCAAATCCAGTGGGAAAGTTGAGGCACAGGGGTTAAAGCTGAAATAAAGGCCAAATCCTGATTTCTTTGATGTTAAGAGGAAAATTTTGCTTGAACCCAATGGGATTAAGATTTAGTGTACATGTTCTTGTTTCTTTCAAGTTAGCATAGTCTAAGATTACTCAAATCTATTAAATAGCCTTTACCAGTTCTGAATTTTTGTATAAAAGAAAAATTTGTGTTTAGAACAACGTAATTTTCTGCTTTCCAAACAAGAATCTCAAACCAAAAGAAAACTGCCACTAGAATCAGTAGATATTAGTTTTTAAATCTTTAATAGAATAAATATGTAGATGATAATATAAGAAATGTTTTTATTAATTTTTATCCTATAGGTATATATATGGTTATAATAAATGTGAACTTATGAACACTCAAAAAGGGATTTTATAATGTATCCTTTTCCATCCCTTCAGAATATTTTAAGATCTATTAGGTTCTGTAAACAAACAAACATTGTGTCTTTACACTAAAGGATTTTTTTAGAACCAATTTGTGGTTAAGAATCTTTGGTCTACAGGTATTTCTTACACGTGGTACTGGTGATATAGTCATGTAGGCATTAAATAGAAGCAGCAGCTTTAATGCAGATACTCTTTATGTGATTGGTAATTACTAGTTTTATGTCTGAGCAGCAGGACATATCATTTTCTTAAATGTACAAGATAAAATCTCCTTTAAAATTTTTACACTAGAGAAACAGTTAAAAACAAAAATGATTTACAGAAAGTCAAAACTGATATGTATTCCAACTTGAAACCCAGAAATGGAAAAGTAATCTTTCACATCTTTGTGCCTGGAAGAATACAGATCTTATATAACACTGACTTAGAAATCAATTAGTTTTCTATGGGTTTGAATAGTAGAAAACCACAACTTTTAGGTTTGAGGACTAGAGAGATCCACAAATTTGCCATAAAATTTCAATTTAAAATTATGTTTAAAAATTTTACAAGGAAAGTATTCTTACCTTATTACCATAGATAAATATGCTAAATGCATTGCTATGCTTCCAAAAGCTTATTGTTGGAATATTGACAAAAATATTGCATTTTAAATTACTGTCTGTTATCTCTTAACAAATTTGATTTTTGTTTCTTTGATATGAATAAGAAACCTCAAATTACATATATACTTATATATGTGATTTGACATTATATCCCAGGAGGTAATTCACCTAATGATAAGATGGGGCTGAAGCAGTTCTACAAGCCCTCTATCTCAGCTGGGGTGGTTTCACATTTGCAATTGCATTTTAGAGATCAAATACATGAAACCCTAAAGAAGCACAAAAAGGTTGACTACTTCAAAGAATTTTTAAATTGAAAACCAAACATAAGACAAACCCCAATAATTTATACAAATGTTTTAGAACCAGTACAACTAATTATGGATGGAAAAAAAGTGACACCTATTCAGAGAAACAATTTAGCTTTTAGATTTAAGCTAACACTGCTTAACCATTTGTTATTCTAACTATTCTACTGAGTTTAGGTCTAAAATCGTCCATAATGCATATATATCGCTGCATGTATCTGCATAGATTATACACTAAGCATTTAAGTTTATATTTACAATTCAACTTCAGAGTTTCTCAAAAGTAGGTCTATTTGCATTGCTCCTAATTCTGCAGTAGGTGGCAGTGGGTAGTGGAGAATATACAAGAATATACAGCTTAGATGTCATCACATTTTTAAGGGACGCTTAAAAATGGCCAACTGTTTTCTGCTTTTGAGTTATGTATATATCAAACAGAAAGGAACTCTTAAACAGAATTCCTAAATTGTGGTTGTTAATTAGTAGCTTTGGCAAAGCATTATGAAAATAAATTCAACTGATAATGGAGTCAAGTGATGATGGAAATACAGCACACTTTCCTGTAAACAAGTGTGAAGCTGAGTCCACATAAGAAAACATAACTGAAAGCTTAAACTCAGGAGAAGATTCTGCAGGGAAGCTTTTAAATTAGGAGAATGTGGTGAATGCAATTTACAAATAGAAAAAGAAAACCACCATTTCAGTTTTATATGTATTCCTTTGGAAATTGTCT
>VWZD01001863.1:44786-114488 GCA_013396695.1 Sakesphorus luctuosus
CACTGTTGCACTTCCTTTCAAAAATAGTGCTGTAATTGGTGAAATGGAAAACAGTAGAATGGGAGAGGGTTTAGGTATGATGATGGCAGTGTGGAATATTAACAGGGTTTCAATAGGTTGACTGTGTGGGAGGATAATTTGTGAAGATTGCAACAGAGTTCTGATTTTACATTCCTTACACACCTGAAATATGGGAGCTTGAGGGTACGCAGAATGTGAAATTGGATGAAAAAGTCTGTCCAAGAACATGCTAAGTCTCGTTTATTATTGATTCTAGTTTCTTGCTTATCTGAAAACCTTACTTGGTACATTTGTATAGAAAGTGCTCAGTCACGACTGCTGATTATTCTCACATTTTCACCAGTGTATTTCAAGCTCCAAATAGACCAGCTAAGACTTGGAAGTGCAAGGCATTCACTAGTTTCCATCTCAAATACTTTGAAGTGACCAGTAATTAGGAATTCTTGTTTTGATTTGTTTCCTGTTTTAATCTCCAACTTTTAAAAGTATGCAGCTGGAAGCTATTGAGTGCCCAGTGTTTTGAAAATCTTGGTCAAGTATTTTGCTGGACTTGGACTAGCTAAGGTGAAACTCTTATGGAAACTGTTTATGACTTTTTGGCCAAACTCTTCCTTCAAATGCTTCACATTGTTAAGTAGCAAAAAAACGTTAAGTTGTGCCTAATGTTAGTTCTGTAATCATAAACATTATCCAGTGATTAATAGATATTATCTTTTGTATAGTTTATACTACACATAGGTATAAGCAAATCAACGGAAACATAGGCAAAGTGCTGACTCAAAGTTGATTGGAATTTTGCTGTTGACTCAGCAATAGAAAAATTTTTGTAATCTCATGTTACTCATCAGCTAATCCTCTGTAAAATTAAAAAGAGAAGTAGTGGTTTGATAAAACTAATGATAAATTGCTTGCAATGTGTTTCAAAAAAAATTAAATTTAAAACATATGCAAGATACAACAGTCATTTCATGCAAGAAATAGACACTATTGTGTCTCCAGTTAAAGGTAAGGTTCCAAAGTTAGAACCCAAAGCAAAAATAATTTCTAAATAACTAAAAGGGGCCCATTTTAGATGTAAACTAAAAGGAAATCTTTGGCCCTATTAAACCATGCTTGAATCCTCTCTTGATTTACTTCCGCATTATCTAGTTTTATGCTGGTAAATTGCTGTTAATGAAATTGTGCTACTTGAAGCTGGAAATCATGCATTGAAAACTTCGATTGTATTTGTGTGTTGTGTCTTATTCTTTGATTTTTTTGTTGTTGTTGATTAAGATGCATCAAACATTGCCTTGATATCTTCCAAACTGAACACTAGATATCAATGTGATAAACTTGAGTCATGCTGAACTTCCTAAGAAACATCAAAATTCTTTTTTAGATTTTCCATTTTCTATGTTGTTCTTTATTGCTTTTCTTATACTTTTAGAAATACTGAATTCTTTTTGTCAGATTAAATACGGATATTTTCTTTTCTTTTTAAGTAATTGATTACTTTTCAGTACTGTACATATAGTTTCTAGCCACATGGTTTAACCACCAATGTTTCTGCATTACAATTCTTTCCATGACTATTCTTGCTGTGGATACTTGCAATTGTTTAGCAATTTTTTAAATCAGGAAGTTACTACCTTTAGGTATCTAGGAATTCCTCTTTTTTTCATGGACAATGCTACAAATATCTCCATTTTTTTTCTAAGTAACTTGGGGGGAATGTAAAAGCCATAGTATAATGTTTTTGACTGTGAGTCAAAAAATCAAGTATGAAATGCAGATACATAAAAAGTGAGAAAAATAGGGAAAAAAGTGATGCTCTAATACAATATGATTTAGTTATTTCACGAAAAATCATTGTAATTGATTATATATGTTTTTAGTA
The DNA here is from genome assembly GCA_013396695.1 of Sakesphorus luctuosus. Lineage (NCBI taxonomy): Eukaryota > Metazoa > Chordata > Aves > Passeriformes > Thamnophilidae > Sakesphorus > Sakesphorus luctuosus. Next base: position 46,687 of record VWZD01001863.1, read on the forward strand.
GATTAATGTAAACAAATCAGCTAGGGAAATGGTATTTTTTTTTCTATTTATTCCTAAGCTGACAGTATCTTTATACTTGTACAGAAGAGTGCAGATAAAAACTCTTCAGGACATACGAGTTTGCTTGCTGTGTCAATGATCATTAGCTTCAAATTCTGTCTAAATTGGACTTGAAGGCAAGGTATGACTTAATTTGCCTGTGCACAAACAAACAAGCAGAAGGAGTTAAAGCCTGAGAATATCTCAGCAATGGTAAAGGAGTGCCTAGAAGCTAAAAGTTCTGAACTGGCCTACTGCAAGTCACAAATGTTTTGCACCTTTTATGTCTTGAAGTTTTTCTGCTCTGACATGTGTAGAATTCTCTGTGGAATTTTGAGTACTCAAACAGCTCTCTCAGTGCCTCTTTGCTGTGCTTTCTTGGTCTGCAAGAGATAAGACACCATGTGTCAGGTTCCCTGTGTCAGGTGAGATAAAATTAGACCACAGAATTTGGCCTAATCACTTTCTCCATGAAATGGCCATTAGTGTGACCCCGAGTAGTGAAATACGTCAGCTTTAGGAGGTGAGTCACCATCCGCAGGTTGCAGGTGCAGAACAATAGTTATCCACATTAACAGCATGGCATTGACAGGCTCTGAATGTCATGGGGGTAGAGATCTGCAGATGAAAATATCTAAGGAAATTATTAACTATGAGAAGAGCTTCATTTTTTCAAACCTGCACTAAATTTAGAGCTGGGCATGATGAATGATGTAGAAAATGTGAGTAGGAGGTGGCATGAACAGAAAGTTCTCCAGCATACTTCCCCACCTCCCTACGCGATCTCAGGTTTTAAATGTGTATATGAATACATGGCTACTTCTCTGGTAGTGGAAAGATAGTTGTAGCTTAATATTAACACAAATTTTCCCTTTCTACTAAAATTCTAAAGGGTAAGATTGGGGTGTAATTTTTGTTTTTCTTTCTTTTCTCCTCCCCTGTCAAAATGAGACAAACTACAAGGAAAATTAATGAGGACTCACCTTATTGTCTTCATATAAACAGTAGCATACTTTTGTGAAACACTAAATAGGGGTATAAAGATGCTGCTTCCCCTGAAAAACAGAGAGTACATACATTTTAAGCTTGGTAGTAAAGACAACATTAAGACAAAGAGTGCAAATTAGCTTCTGTTAATGTGATTAAATTCTCTATGCACTGTTTCAGCTTTCCATAAAATATCTCCAACTACTCATCCTGAATCTAAAATATTTAGAGAATAATTTAAAAAGCAATTTTCTAGAAAATCAAAACTATTCACAGTTGCCTTTCTAACTACTATCATGTCCCTGGCTTGTTCATTCCAGACACTGATATGACTGATGAGTAATTATGTTTCTTCTTGCTATTCCACTTGTAATAGTTCCTCAGCTTAGTCCTACTCTAAATATTTGATATTTAACTGAGATATTTAACTTGATTGTCCAAGGAACAGAGATTGCCCAAAGATAAACTGTTACATGAATAAAAGAGAACAGGATAGAAAGTAGTGTTAACATATGGTATGAAAATTTAACTCTGACTAGTGGAAATTTTTAACTTCTTATAAAATCAAAGACCTAAACAAAGTCTCTACGCTGGTCTGAAGTGACATCTTGCAGGTCCATTCCCGTACCTGAAGAATCTTAGAAGCCTAATCCAGTGCAGTGAATAAGAACAGGTTGAACTAGCCTTGTAAAATCTAAAAAAACTCTAGTTCTGAGGCTCGGTATGTCTCACTGTATTGTTGGTTTGAGGCTAAACTGTGCATTGATTTCTTGTAATCCGACAGAGATCCGTGGCTTATTCTTTTGTCCTTCTTCAAAACTTCAGTCTTTCTGAACGATATTATAAAAGCTGATATATCATCCAATTCTAACCTCTTAACATGCTTTTAATAACTGCCAGAGGTAGCATGTCTCTTCCATTACTTGTCACTTCTTGTTTCTACTTACTGTAGTTGCAATTTCCAGCTGACAGGATGGCTAAGAGGAGAATTTGCTACCCTTGCTTCCTATTTAGTTTCACTTTTTTTCCTGACTTTCTCAATCATTGCTTTTTAAGCATTTTTGCTATGGAATAAGGATATTTTTAATTGTTGAAGAAATAGTCAGTAAACACTTTGACCTGGAATCCATAAACCATTTCGGTTCTGTATTCTAATTCAGAAGATGATCTGTCAGAATTAATTGAGAATGTCTTAATGTAATCAAGTCCAGTTCATTAGGCAAACACTAAAATTATTAATTTAAGTACTGGCTGGTTCAACAGCATTTATGACAGTAACAAACACCACTGTATTTTAATTTTTAAATTCTTTGTCTGTACCGAAGTTGATGTTCTGCTATAGCTACTGCTGTTAGACATAAATAGGTTTCACCTTGATAGTATTTAAGCTTTTTGGAGTATGTTAAAGTATTCTGTTTTGAAAAGGTTTGTGAAACAATAATGTAGCTTTTAAGCACATGATTCTTAAAATTAATCAAGCCTAGAATGTCATTTTCATTCTTGAAACTCTATTTTGGATCAAGTAGGATTACATCAGAAATGAACTTGAGATCGGAATTTTAATGTCATGCCATTTCATTAATTTATAGAACACTGAAATTAATGTAAAATTATTTAGCATAAATCTAGTACTTTAGTACTAGCCATTCCCCTTTTGTTAGTGTTGAGAAAAATAATTTTTCCATAAAATGAACTAGTCCCTCTCCCATTTTTATTTGCCTTTATATTCTAGAACACAGAGTTTCCCTGAAAAAGAAATAAATGTGGAAGGGAAAGGGGAATAAAAGATGAGAGAAATTGATTAAAAGGAGAGTAGAAGAAATAAAATGAATAGCGGTGGCTAAGGTGATGATGTAGCAAGTCTTGAAAAGGCTACATTCCTTCAACACATTTCATAAACTCACAGAATACTTTGGGTTGCAAGGGAGCTTTGAAGGTCGTCTTGTCCAAACCCCCTGCTATAAGAAGGGATATTTTCAACTATAGCAGCTTGCTCAGAGCCCCATTCAGCCTGGCTTCCATGGGTGTTTCCATGGGTGGGGGTGTCTACAAGCCCTCTCTGGGCAACTTGTTTCTGTTACACCACCCTCATTGTAAAACATTTTTTTCCTTGTGTCTAATCTCAGCCTTTCAGTTGTCAGTCTTCAGTTTAACATGCCCTACTCAAAAGTCTGTCCCCATATTTCTTATAAGCCCCCTTCAAGTACTGGATGGCCACAATAAGGTCACTCTGTAGCCTTCATTTTCTCCAGGCTTGAACATTCCCAACATTCTCAGCCTGTCCCCATAGCAGAGGTGCTCCAGCCCTCTGATCATCTTCGTGTCCTCCTCTGGACTTGCTCCAACAGTTTGGTGTCCTTCCTTTGCTGAGGACCCCAGAACTGGAAGCAGCACTCCAGGCAGGGTCTCACCAGAGTGGAGTAGAGGAGCAGAATCCCCACCCTTGACCTGCTGGTTGTGCTGCTTTTGATGCACTCCAGGATATACCTGGCTTTCTGGTCTGTGAGTGTACACTGCCAGTGAATGTCCAGTTTTCATTCATCAGTGTGCCAAGTCCTTCTCTGCACTAGGGCTGCTCTAAGTCTGTCTTCATACCAGGGATTGCCCTGAACCAGGTGCAAGACCTTCCACTTGCCTTTTTTGGAACCTCATGAGGTTAAAATGGGCCCACTTCTGGAGTATGTCTGGGTCTCTCAGGATGGCATCCTATGCTTCAGGTGTGTCAACTATGCTGCTCAGCTTGGAGTCATCTGTAAATTTGCTGAGAGTGCACTTATCCCACTGTTTGTGTCACTGATGAATATATTAAACTATTAAACAGTACTGGTCACAATTCCTACTTGCTGGTCTCTGAGTTGCCTACCTTGACAACTTTAGCAATGTTTGTGTACCAAGTTTTGAGCGATTGTTTCAGTTATGGGCACCTTAAAACCATACCTGCCTGTGTGGAAGTGAGAGTGGAGCCTCTGGGGCACATATATCTACTTGTGAAAACACAGGTGCAGTGGATAAAGGAGTGACGAGTATCTTTGCCTGGTATTCCAGGGCCATATGCCATACCAGATTCAGAAGTGCAAAAGGTAGCCTCTTCACATAAAAGAAGTAGAAGGTGGGAGTCATGCTACAGTAATTTCTAAAATATGTTAACTGATGGGCTTAAAGGACCTGTTTTAAAGATATAGCCTTGCCATAAGTCACCTTTACTGTGGGTATTTTAATACACACTTTGTTATTTAAATTATCTTTATTGAAAGAACTTAATTTTGCATTCAGATGTAATCCTTTACAGTTTCTCTTACAGTGTAAATATATTTAAGTGCTATGTCCAGTTCCTAGTCTTCAGTTTTACTAATTTAAAATGTTTTTAAGTTATTTGGATCTAAATTTAATTTTTAGATAATAATAGCATAGTCAAGTATGACATAGTGTATAAAGATAGAAAACTTAATGATTGAGTATGGCTTGCATTTTTTTTTCTATTCTCTCTCTGGAATATTAAAAATATTTGTTTAGTAGTAAGGTTTTGCCATTTTTCTAATTGCAGCTTGGTTTTGGAAATGCTTTGTTATAAGAAACAAAGTCTTTTCCCCCACTGCATTCTCAGTTGTTGGAAGGAAAATAACTAGCTGAAAGAGAAAACTTCACTTAATAAATGGGATTCACAGAATTAACAAAAAGACCATCCAAGCTGAATATTGCATTTCAATTAGAGCAAGATCAGTAAAACAATACTGAAGAGGTGGATCCTAAAAATCCTTCAAAAAAGAAATTATATGGCATTGGGGAAGGCACAGAAATGGAATATAGTTTCACAGATGCCTCACAAAGCACTGGAAGTAGAGAGGTCTAATGAACTGGGCAAAAGCAGTTATCAGCAGCTCCGCAGTTGGTTGACAGGCATACCCGGTCCCATCCTCTTAGTATGAGAATCACTCAGTTGGGCCCTGGCTTGCGCTGCTCCCTCTAGATCCACTCTCATGCACACAGCCTGAACAACTCGCTGATTACTGCATACCTGCAGACTCCATGTGCCAGGGCTTGTCAGGAGCACACAACATGTGAGGCCCAGCAGCAGGACACAGGTGGCAGGGCTCTGCCAGTCTCAGACTGTCTCTCTTAGCAGGATGCACACAGAACAGAGCTTGGCAAAAAGGCTTACTCCCCAAGAGGTTTACACTGCAAAGTCCTCTCATGTCACTTGATCCAGCTCACACACAAATACACACACACACACAAGAGCATGAAAATACCCTTGACCGGGTGGCTTAGCACAAATATATGCACAGCTATTATGTGACCTGTCATGCACATAATTTTTCCCTTTTTATTTTTGTTTTATGAGTCACGTATTTAGATTAAAAATTTACAATATTGTATCTCATCTGGTAAAAATAATCAAGGGAGAAAAAAATTGAAAAAGAAAATACTGTGAGATTAAATGTTTGGCTTTTTGATCAACAGATTTGTATGATTCCATTATTGCAAATGGGATGGAAAGTTACTGTAGAAGCCTTCTTAGACAAGGGGGTTTTATTTAAGCCTTATATTACTAGTATAATAATGCCATGTTTTATATGCCCACTTAATACTTTTGCAATTCTCTGATAAGATTTCTGCCAAAGAAATATAAATATTTTTCTTTTATCACCTTTTAGTCTGTATAGCAAAAGCAATCCATAGCTACATCTATAATTTCCGTTTTCTCTTGTCTTTCTTGGAAGCTAAGTGTTTAATGGGGAGAGGGCTAAAGAGACTTTGTTTCCTGTCTTTCCCCCATTAATCCTGTCTTCCATTTCCTTTTAGCAATGGTTCCATTTGACCTTCGGATGTAATGTCTTCCCTTCAAAATTCAAATGGTATCAAAGAGAGGGAAACTGAGACAAAGTCAGTAAGATGGTGAGAGCTTAACCATCTTTCTTAAATGTTTCATACTTCTGAACAAAGAGAAGAAATTTCACGCCATAACTTTAATGAGTGTTAAAAAGCATTAACGGTGAACAACAAACAGAATAAACATGAATAATCCATGGTTCAATTGTTATTTATGCTTTTCAGGATATGTGGGCTCTCTATTTGAGTAGAAAAGCACACAAAGTATGACAAAATTTACTCAGTAAAAGAAAAATAGTTTTCAATTTTGGCTGTCTCAAAAAATTGTTTGAGGAAGATTTCCCCACACAAACAAAGGAAGTAAAGAATATGGGTTGCACTAGAATTTATGTATTCCCAAATTCCATTGCTTTTTGGAAGAAATCTATCATTCAATAATATTTTAGTTCTAAATTAAAAAGAAAGATAACATAAGTCTTTGTTTTTCTAATTACACTACTACAGTTCCATTAAAAATTTTGAGTTACAGGATCTAGAACTTGAATGGTGAAGTCTGAAAATTTCAATATCCTCATTGAAACTTTTCATCTTCACCTTCAGACTATTCAATACATAGGACAAGATAAGTGCATTTATCACAGTGGCTTTGTCTCACAGCAGTCCACAAACACTATATAACCATCATAAGAACTGTATAAACAAGTTGTTGTTATGTATTATTAGCTCTGTAGATGAATACGTCTAAGCAGAGGGAGGGCAGTTAAATTACTTTGCTGTGGTTACATAGCATGTCAGTGTCAGTCTCAGGAACAGAACTGAACAGTCCTTGGTCTTACGCAAATAATCTCCCACTTTCTTTGCAAAAAAGACCAGTGTTTCTTAGGGCACTAGTGTGCGTGCTATTGCTGCTTTCTATCACTTCAGTTCTGAGTTGTCTGATGTACTGAATAATGAAATTAAGGCTTGTGAAGGATGGCTGAACCACAAAATGTCCCCTGGGGTGAGTTTACTTTTAACAGGGATTTTGGGAGGGGGGGATGGAGGAACAGAGGAAAAGAAGAGAAATACCTCCTTTTTTTTTTTTTAAATAATTTTCTGCAATAGAGCCAAGATCATCCTTTCCTCCCTCCCACTTCCACTTCCTCCTCTACTCCCCTCTTCCCCCATTAACCAATATTTTTCTTGTGTGATTGAAAAGCCCTTAGTTTTGCTCAGGGGAAAAGCCTCACGCTGAGAAGTAAGGGATCCCAGTTGCACACTTAATCAAAGTGGCATGCTCCACACTTTGTTTCTGAGTAATTTCCGTAACAAACGCATGTGATCTGTATGTTTCACTTGCATGAATCAAGTATAAAGTTTGCAACTGACTCAGTTGTTACTCCTGCTGACAGGCAAAACATTCTTTTGGGGGAGGCAGGGGGAAGAGGTTCAATTCGATTCAGGTTGCTGAAAGGAAATGAAAAGGATAATTTGAAAACCACAAATACAGGGATGGAAGATTACAGATACTGAACAATAACTGTCCATGATAAATTGTTTATTGGAGTATCTGTATTAGGTGATGTTTGTAGTCTCTATGTGTAGTGTGATGGAAAACACAGATTAGTGCAATGAAAGGGGAACAATAGAGTCTGATTCTTTGTTTTGACTTTTCAAAGGCTTTTTTTTTTGCTTCTTCCCTTCTTTTTTCTTTTTTTTTCTTTTTTTTTTTTTTGTATGTGTGATAAGGCCCAGGAAATTGTTAGCAACATGCTGGTGGGAACCTATGGAAAATAATACATGCTGTATCAATGGTGTGGTTCTCATCCCAAGAGCTGTGTTGGTGGGTGTGAGAATAGAGCGCTTTCAATGTGAGCTGCTGCAATGAGATAGCATTGAGAAACCAGGGCACAGAACAGCACAGATTTGGTCTAGGGAACTGAGGCCTTTATTCAACAGTAATGTGTGTAAGGACAGACAATGTAACACTATATTTGGGTTAACAACAAAGAACTGTAAAAGGATTTGATAGTAAGGGTTTGTCGGAAAAGCTGAATGTCTCTGCATAGTGCAGTAAGTATTTTTTAAAGGTATTTAAGTGATATAACTTAAAAACACAGTATTTAAACTTTTTATAATAGGCATTATTTTAGAGTAGGGTCATTTAACAACAGAGAAGGCTTATTGAGTAAAGGACCTAAGAGGGTATTTTGTTGTGATAGGGGAATAAGAAGGAAGAAGAGGCACGTACGGAAAAGCAGAACTGACAGGTCTTTTTTACAAAGGTCTGTTTATTTATTGCATTTGATTTCTGCATATATTTATGGCCAGCATCACTGGCAAATCACTAAAAATATTTCATCGTTATCATCCAGTCTGTATATGACTATTTTGTTTTGATATTTGAATGGTAGCAAGTTTTGGCTGCAACTTCAGCAAGACCCCACATTTTCCTTGGAGCCACTTGGGCTTAAAATGAGCACATGGCTTTATGAAGCCTATATGGTAATAGGGCAAATATTGATACAGACTATGAATGCTGGCTGTCCTTCAGAATGAAATAGCATTTCTTTGTATAGCAGCTGTCATGACCAATGAAATTTAAAATAAGCTTCGAAAGTTTTCATTGTGCCACTGCTGGCTTATTTTGCCAAAGGGGTGAGAGATCAAGTGATCCTGTGTGTCAGTAGCAGGTCAGCTGTGGGAGAGGTTACTGAGTAGGAAATTCAGTAAGGAACTGTCTTTTGTCCTTGTGTCTGGAGAGTTTTCTAGCACAGGAAAACATTCTGGCAAGACAGGTAAAAAAATCAATTAGGAATGTGGGCATATTTTTACGTTTTGTAATTGGTAGTTGCCAGAAAGAGCTTTTTGAAGTTTTCAGCAAAGGCATCCCTGACTAAAAAAAAAAATCACACAAACAGAAGTTTAGGTTAGAAATATGTAGATCTCCATTGCATAGCTAGTAAAAATTTCTGTTTAACTGGGAACAATGTGTAGCTAACCTTCTCTGAAGTGTGTGCACCTATCTCTGAACTCAGAAGACTAACTGTCTTTTATGGGTTTACCACTGGCATGGCTTCCATTAGGGAATGAACAAGAGCATCTAAATCCTTTGCAATACTCTTAAATGGAAAGATGCCCTTAGGAATCCCTCCTGTACAATTATGTGGTTAACATTTTGAAATGTAAGTAAATGGCTGCCACTCTGTCAGTAGTTTAAGATTAATATTGTATAAAGTGCTGGCCACACTGTCAGTCTCCAGAACAGTGCATTTTGCACATCTGATGTTCCAGAATAATGTGGCATCCTTCTGACCCCAAAATAGCCTATAGGTCTTTAGTCATCTTGCCCTACACTTGAACACTGTATCATTTATCAGGTTAAGATACTTGTAAGCAAGAAATAGGAAGATTCTGAAGGTCCATTATACACTTAAAAGACAAAGATCACAAATTTTTAAAAGGCAAATGTGACTAATAAAACTGGTTTTGTCTACATTTGCACAACAAAAATGAAGAGTATTAAGTTTTTCACACGGTCTTGCATGTATTTTTAAATGCATCTTACAGAGACATTCTGTTAATTCTCTGTGAATAAACAGACTACATGATGTATGTCTACATTTCCATAGCTTCTTGTTGGACATTCACTGCTTGTCAGCAGACAGCAGAGAAGCTAAATAAAATTAATGAAAGAAAATCCTTTTTGAATGGGGGAAAGAAAGAGTTAGAGGCAAGATTAGGGTGAGTAGTCTTCTTAACAACATATTTTCATTTATTTCAGAGTAATATCTTTTTTTTTACTAACTGCATACACTTCAAAGATAATACAAAATTGGAATTACGGATATCATTGCTTTGTAGTGAATGTATTGCAAGATTCTTAAATAATTAAATTATTCCAGTTCTTAAAATGGACTGTAATTAGTCATTAATGAGCAAAATCTGTTGCTGTGCAGAGTTGATACACTCCATGCAGACCATCTCTAAGTTTTACACAATTTGGTTTAATTTCTAAATGTATATGTGTGGTAAAAATCAACTGTTGTGTATCTCATATGATAAATCCTTAAATTAGCTAGTAAGTTATATAACGTATCAAATATTTAATTTTTGTATAATAAATTATAGATTTGTGAGTGACTCAGTTTTCTGCTTCTGTTTAATGAGAAGCTTGGTTTAGAAGCATGGTAAGGAAATATTTGATATTAACAGGGATTAATACATTTAAAAATTACAGGCCTGGCACATGAAGATGATAGCTTTTCACTCATAAACTTACAGTTCAAATTCATACTACACCAGATCCGCATGAACAACATGGTTGTCTAACAGCCACTGGATATGCAAGTACATTTTAGTGCATCTTGTTCTAGTGGGATAATGCTTAGTATCAGAGGCTATTTTCTCAAATAGAACTAGCAGCCAGAAGCTTACCTTTGAAAGTGTATAAGCATGAAGAGTAAGGAAGGAATGGAACACAACGCCCTGGAAAGAGGTCAAGGCAGATGCACACTGAAGACATTACTAGAAATTTATATTTCTACTCTTGGATTAAATTCCCTAATACTGAGCTAAGCAAGCGTCTCGTTAGAATCGATGAGTAACTCCCCACTCCTAAAAATCTTCAGCATTATGTACCTTGCAGGATTAAGTCAACCAATAATGGAAGCTTCTTTCAGTTGTTAAAAACAATTTTTAATAAGCAGCAGCAGCAAAATAAGGATAAGATCATAAAGCATTTCATTAGGAAAACACACATTTTCCCAATGTTGGCACTTCTGCAGTATACAGTTAATCTTAGCTAAATAAATTCCATGTGTTTAAAACTGTGGTTAACCTGAATAAATTGTAGGAGTTTGCTCCAGAAGCCAGTCATTAAAAGCTCTATGGGTGCAGCACAGACTTCAGTAGCTAATTAAGGCCTTGTGAAGATGAAGAGCTTTTTAAACTGGTGTCCTATGTTTTGTTACTTTTTATGTCATTTTCTTTATTGTCAGTGGGTCAAATCCTTTTCCTAGTGAAGTGCTTAACTTTTGCTTTAGTCAGTCACACAAAGTAGTTACAAAAATGAAATGCTGATCTTAAGACTACACCATTTAATCCTTGCAACAACTCTCTGACCCTTTAGTGAAATATATAGAATATGCTATGAAAATACAAATACTTCACACTCAGATGACTCTGATGTAATCATATGATATTTTTGTAGTTCCTTAGGTCATGACTCAGTCTCAGGAGCGCTCGGTAGGGATTGAGGTTAGTGTTGCTGAAATATTCTTCTTACTTTTTATTGAAATTGGCATAACATGAGGGGCTAGTGCACAGCAAATTCACCTCACCAGACATAAAGGAGAAAAAAAGGCATGATCTGTTTTCCTTTGTTGCTCTTCCCTGAAATACAGGAGATTTAATTTAAAGGTAGGGCTTTTAATTTGGTTGGTTGGTTGGTTGGTTTTTGCTTTAAACTGTGAGGTTGCCCTTGCACAGGTTGCCCAGAGAGGTTGTGGAGTCTGTCCTTGAAGATATGTGAAACAGAATTTAACACAGACCTTCTATAGTTGACTCTGTTCTGTGCAGGATGATATAGAGGTGACTTCCAACCTCAACTGTTCTCTGATTCTCCTGTTAGAATGAACATTTGTGGAATAAGTGAAGATAGAATTTATTAGTATGTATTTTATTTTGTTGAAGGCATTGGCCTGCCTAGGGGACTGAACATTTTTAAATGTAAAGCTAAGTCCAGCTTTATCAGCGAAGAAGAAAGAATAATGTTCCACACTTCATCATTCCAAAATATTCTTGGTGGAACATGCTGACCAGGCACACTGTGACTGATTCATGCACTTCAACATAAGCAGACAAATGAGGAGAAATTCAGAAAGACAAAGAAAGAGAAGAACATGGAAACTTCCACCAAAAAATCAAACCAAACCAAGAAACAAAAAAACTCTCCAAAACAAAACAAAACGAAAAAAAAAAACAAAAACAAAAAACCCAAACAGAAAGACAAACAAAAAAAACCCCAAAACAAAACAAAAAATCCCCTAAATTTCCAAAATAAGTTTAAAATAGATAACAAAGAGATTATTTGATGTGTAAAAATTGTGTATAGAATTACATGACAAATTTGGGAAAATTCAAGAATTTGCATAAATAGGAGCTAGGCAATGTAATGAAAGGCTAAAAGTACAGGTTAATGAAAGGATTGTTTCAATAAATGAATAATTCACCTTGGAAAAGAGAGACTCAGGATGCCAAGATAGATTTTCTGTTCTATTTTTCTGCAGTATCATTTAGATTGCTAATAATAAACACATAGATAATATTTGAAAAGCACAGAAAGGTCTGATTTGTGAGTGCAGAATAGTCCTCAGTATGTGCTCTATGCTTCCTAACTTCCATAATCTTCTTCATGCAGGAACTTTCCTGCTGTAAGAGGGTAATACAGTCTCCTTGCACTAGATGACCACTTTCTTTGATCGGAAGATGCTACCAAGACCATCCTTGCCCTTGAAATGTACGATTTCATGTAAGGGATGAAAATATATGGTGGCCATATATTTGCTGGACAAATTTCTTCTTTTTTCAGCAGAGATAAAACTGCTGTGCTGCTAGTTTTGCCCATATTGTATTGTTGCTTCAATTATAGTCAAAATCATGTAGAATAACAAATGGAATTCCTTTCAATATGTTTTTGAACATAATTATTGTTAATTAATCATTTCCGTTTTAAAGCTTTTCCAAAGGCTCCAATGGAAGTCCCTGTAAACATGCAAAACATTATCATTCAAGTATTTAGTAGAGATTGTAACTTCAGTAAAAAACTTCAAACTCTTAGAAACTGGCAAATTAGTTGTTTTTTGGGCAGTGTTTGCAAAACACATACAGTCTAAAATAACTTGTTTTTAAATTTATGTTAAACTGGTAGTAAAAATACATATGGTTACTTTCAGTGCTGAAGATGTGCTGCTGTGTGTTGATCATCCTTTAGTGCATTTTGAATGATAGTTAGTCTGTGGGGACCAGTGAAGACCTCCAATTAATTATTCCTGGAGAACATGAAATCATAAACAAAATTCCTTGTAATAAATTTTTAAAATGAGATTGCATGTTTTATTTACGGTACTGGTCCATTTTGGGGCTTTAAATCTATGAACGAAAACAAACATGCTTTTTATCAAACTGAAATAAAAAATATCAATAGTATTTCTTTCTTATCAAAGTAGGACACAATATATGAACTGGACTTCTAAATAACTGCAGGGAGAAAGGCAAGGGAAGAAGAAGAAAAGATTTACTTTTCTCTAATTCATTGAAAGAGATTGAGAATATATATAAACAATGTGGAAAACAGCAAACGCTTCCAAATATAGTGAAGTTTATTAATCTTTCATGTACCTGATACGATGGAATTATTTTATTGGAAGTATTTATTAAAAATGTAGATAATAGCTAAGAACTCTCATAACTGTCACATATTTACATCAGAAACTGGTTTTAGTGTAGACAGAGAATCAGCAATGCTGAGGATATGGAATATTTTCTGATATGTTTGGTGATTAAATCCTGCCAAAAACACACAGCTAAAGGTGTTTCTTGTCCCATATAGATCACAGCTGAAATGATAAAACAAAGAAGGAAATATGATCAAGTAATAAAATGAGAGCTGATAACCACCCAGATCTTTAACTAGAGTCTTGTATCTCATTTTTTTCTTCTTCTTTTTCCTCACTGTCATTTGTCTTTTAGATTCACTTTCTGTCTGGAAAAAGCAAAGTACACAATAGATATGCTGCAGTTTAATGGACAAATATTAATAGAAAAAATTAAGGTCGTCTTTCATTGAAAGGTGTGGAAATTCAGCAGCCTCTTGTTTTTTTCCTTGCCACTGAAGATCTCCTCCTGCCTTTCTACTACAAACAATATTCCTTTTTTTCTTATGTTCCATCAAGTGAATTTAGTTCTCCCTTCTCTAAATCAAAATGTTCACTTTCTTCACAACTCTGACTCTAACCAGTTAACTTACACCTTCATAAGATGTGGATATCTCAACATGGTTTCTGGCTCTGGGAGTTGCGTAATGATGCCATGATATCAAAATATGTTTCAAGCGAAATAATTTTATCGGACTGATAAGAGCCTACTGAAACCTGCAGATATTTTGAAGAGCTTAATCCAAATCTACAGGTCTTGCGACTGCTAAATTTTTAGTTCAAGTAGATCCAGTAATTCTACATCAAAGGGTTATTTGGGCTCTTTTTCTAATGACATCAGTTTGCTCACTAGCCAGATAGACAGTTATGTCCATGACCTATATTGCTGCCTCTCTCTTTATTCATATGGAATTATAAAGTTGTAGCAGAGTGCAAAGGCAATGCTGTGCCTCAGCTGAGTTTTCTTAAATTCCTATTTTTTTAATGTCCCTCTGATACAATTCTGTCTAATTTATGCAATCCTTTCTTCCTCATTAGAAAAGATATCATCAAATTATTTCCCACTTTCTCAGAACTTTCTTCTAGGTGCTGCCTTTCTCTCATGTATGCAGCTTTGACCACTTTTGTCACCATGTATTTTAGTCTCTTAGTTCCTGGATCACAATCAGAAGCAGAGCACAGTGTAGAAATAAAATCTTGTCAGGTCTCCCAGATGATGTAGAACCTCTCCTATGAAATCTTTGCTTGTCACTACAAATCTTTTTCTCCTCTTCCATCTAAAAATTTTACATTTTTTCCAGGAATGAGAGAGAAGTGGACCACATGCAACCTTATTACTAAATTACTGCCCTGTGCTTAGCAGTGGTCAACCCAGCCACCCTTTTGCATATTTGTTAGACACGTGCATGTGTCTAGTCATAGATGATATTGTTTGGATCTCAGCATCACCTGAACTTCAATGCATGTGTCACTGCCATTTTTCACAAAGTGCTGTGAAAGTACCTGAGAAAGTGCAACAGAAGTACTAATTCAGAACCTGGAGGGGAACTGCCAACAAGCCAAATTAATTAACATTCAGACCTTTAATACATAGAAATTCAAATGTCCAGTTAGGAAAAAAGCCAGGCAAAATGCACTATACTCTGGGTCTGAAAAGTAGGGGTTTTGATGTACTCACTCTCAGTTTGCTCAGTGTTTTTGTTAACATAGAAATTTGTAGAATAGAATTGCTATCAGTCACCATTTAAGCATAGGGTTGCTGGTCAACATTTGCAGGATAATATACGAAAGGTTTTCCAAGATCTCGAGCATCACCAGATTCTTACCAAAAGAAATTCCATTTTGAGTTGATGCGAGTATTTCATAAGTAGTATAAAACAGTGGCAAGGTCCCCGTGTAAGAGGAAGTGGTAATGAGCTCAAGCCTGAACATCATAAGCAGGGTCATCTTGCATAACTTTAGTTTTCTGTAGATTACTTGTCTCACACAAACTATCCTTCTGGGCTTCTTTTATGGCCAAGAGCGGTGAAATAGGTACCTACAGACAGGAAACAATTCCACTTTTAATAGACAGCTCTGTTAGGGATAAATGAATCTTGACAACTGAATCAAAACCCTAACATTTTAATATCTAAAGATGCTTATGGTGTTTATAGAAGGTAGATAAACTAAATTTATTTGAAAGTGACAGAAGAGATGTTTTGGACTCTGTACCCTTGAAGATTTTCAAAAGCTAACTGTATGACTTCTGAGAAATTTGATTTTGCTTTGCACTTAACCCTCCCTTGAGCAGGTGATTAGACTAGATGGCCTCCATAGGGCCTTCCTAACCTAAATAATTTTACTGTTCAATTATTTCACCCTAGTGCTTAATTTCCATTCTTCCTTGGATAATTATAAAACCCATGAGTTAAGTAATAATATCTGTGCAAGCCTTCTTCTGTGCTATTAATTTGAAAATTTAGAGTTATCCTACTCACAGTGAATAATTGTTTTTGTTAGTCTCTTGTATCGTATCAATATTTAGGAAATATGTCTGTAGAAAATAACTGAATAGGGTTATAGAGTTGCTGACTAATCTACTCACCTTACACTCTAACAGTATTTAAACTAAATCTAAAAATTAAAAGTCTAGTGGAAAATTTTCTAGAGGTCTGTTAAGTAATACCATTCTTGTGGAATAAAAGCATTTTTGTTAAAAGTGTGCAGTGTTCCTACTTTACTTCTTTAATGTTGTTTTTTTTTTTTTTCAGTGCATACTATCTCTTTTCTTTCTCCTTTTCCTGTTTAGAAATAATTCCCCTCATATGGTGCTTCTGCTTTATTCAATTTGTTGTGTGATTTTTCCCTTTAACCCTTAGTGTTTCAGTAACATTCATCTCAGAAACTTCTGAACTTCTCTCAACATTCACCTGGTGAGTAATCTCTAGCTATTAGATCATTATCATCTAAGGTTCACTGCTGTAGTTTCTCTCTGGTGTTCTTTCCCTTTCACCAGACTTTTCCCATCCTTAATGTGTATCCTTTCTCACTCTGAAGACAACATGGCAATAACTTAGCTACTCTTCTTTCTTAATCTAGTTTTCTTCTTTCTTTGTGATCTCTGCTACTCAAAGTCTAAAGAAATTGTGTCTCCATTCTCACAAGTTTCCAAAAGAACAAAACTGGATGATATGTCAAACTTTAAGTGTTTATTATCTTTTATGACTAAGAAAGCTTGTAAGCAGGCTACTAAGATACTTCTAGCACTAAATAACATATGAGATTTCTCAAGACAGAACCTTTCAGGTCAGCATTTTCTGATTTAGTAGATGAAGATGAACCTTTGTGGCTGTAGCAGCAGCACCAATGAAACCCTACATGAACGAACAAACAGTTATGCGTAACTAAGAGCTGTAATCTGAGTTTTAGTAAAGTGGTTTAGGTTAGGCTGAGGAGATATACTAGTCTGTCAGTATCTGAAGAGGACTAATACAGCGAGATGGATACATAACTTGTGTGAGAAACCACAGTGTAGGTGGTAGCCATGTGATGGACTGGCCACCCAGGTAGTCAGACCCCTCAGACTCTTCCATTGTCATGGAAAAGTGGGCAGATGGAATCACTAAGTTTTATTATCTTTCTCATGCAGACAAGTAGCTATTACTCATATGATTGTCAAATCTCTGTGTCACAGAAGCATATTTTCTCCTGTGCCACCTGTCAAATGGTCCATTCAAACCTAGCACTCTAGACTTTTGCTAGTGAGAGTGAAGATGCTATCAAGTCCAAACTTCAGCAGTTTCAAAAAAATTCAGTGTAAGAAATCCACCTTCTCATTGTAAGTTTCCAATGTGTTTCCAAAATTTATATTCAAAATAACTAATGTTAAAGAGCTTTCAAAACTATTTTAACATGAATTCTTTAATTTATAAGGTTGTGGATGGTGGGAGAAATAATGAGATGAAAAAATAATATTCCTTTGTAGTAAATGTTTGTTTTATAAAAGTAAACTAATAAAATATTCCTGAAGTACCTAACCATCAGTGTTTGAAGACCTGTGGCAGCATCTGAAAGACAAATAAAGAAAAAATTGATTAGTGGATTTTTTTGATCTTCTCAGGGATCAAAGGGACAAATACTGTCTACAGGGATGAAAGGGTGGAGAACTATTCTCCGTATTGCCTCAGTTATCTGGTTATTCATACACTCTTGCTACATGTTAGCAATGCTTGTACCTGGCCTCCTGTCATGCTTGAGGAGAAAAAACAAACAAACAAACAAACAAAACCCCAAAAGTAGGTATACTGTACTACTATTCTGCAATTTTGAAAGGTTTATCAGTAATCAAAAATGTAATTGAAACTCTGTAAGATGTAATTCAGTTTGTTAGCAGTATTGGCTTTAATACTTTAATTGTAATATAATTGTGGCTTTTTTATTACAACTTATCTTCATATATGTTAAAAGCTATTTGATTATAATATAGCTTTGGGTAATCTTGCATTTTGGCAGGTATTTTTTAACAATGGTAGTTATCAGCAGAGAGGAGGAGGACTGGTCTTTGGACACTATCAGGCATGAGGAATGAGCATATTCTCAGGTTTGCTGTCTAGGAATCTGTTTCCCTTCCTGAAAACTGATGGAACTCCAAAGCTGAGAAAAATCACTTGACTAGGCCAACCTTTTCAGCTGTAGTTTTACACAGCTCAGTCTGTCTGATCAAATGTTGTATTTATTTTCTTTGAAGTACATGTAGACTCTTGTAAAGATGGAGACCAAAAAAAAACACATTTGAAAAGACACTTTGTTCTTCATCTAACAACATTTCAGTTCCAGCACCACTGTTTCAAATCATGACATAGTCCAGGTTATTCAGTCAAGTAAAGGTAGCTTCTGACTTTCACAGTTGCTTTGCAGTTGAATTTTTAGGATACTTCACAAAATCCATGTCAGTCATTTGGTACCTTTTCTGATATCTAATCAGAGGTTGCATTCTAAAACTATGAGGACCAGGACAGTCATTCCTACTGCCTTTTCAGTACAGTGCACTGCCTGCTAGTGTGGAAGACCTCTGATACCCCTATTAGTAGCCCAACAGCTGAATAGAAAGAATTGGAAAGCAGTCAGACACCTCTGTGTCATGTAGAGATCCTATTACGTCTGGAGCATCTTTATAAATAAAGCATAGTAAGGACAAGTGTATTCATGTTCAGTTTAATTAGGGTTCCCCAAAAAAAGGTAATCCTCACTCTTCGTGGTGCCTCACCGTGTTACAGTTTGTGTCCATTTGGAGGTCATTGGAAGCACATTATCTTTAGCAGGTTTATACATGAGATCATGAGGAAGATGAGGCTTGATGATGGTCTGAATTACATCACAATGCCAATCTTCTCCATCAGAGCTTTCTTGTAGTTATCCTCAGTTCTGAAATAGACATATTCTTCTTTCTCTCTGATAAAAGATTTGAGACTCTCGAAAATAGTTTATTCATTCTTATACAAATCCTTTCCTTCTGGTTGAGCCATGAGCCAGAAAAGCTAATGTTGACCTGTGTTCTGCACAGGCTCTGCTTATTCTGCATAGAAACTGCCTGAACAGCTGTTTGATGTAGGTTGCCAGATTGCCTCATAAAACTCCCTGGTAGCTGGAAATCAGAAGTCCTAAATGACTCTGGGTTAGAACAGCTTTAGCAGATCTCATAAAAAAAACCCCAAACCTTTACCTATTTCTTCTGCTCATAGATAAAGAGAGCAATAGCTAAAAGTTTGGTTAAAAAGAGTTCCTAGCTTCTCTAACCACACGCAGATTTTCCCAAATATTCTTCTTTTATGGAGTCTGGTAAGGAGCTGTGTCAGGGCAAGCTCACATAGGATATTAGAAAAATGTTCTTTGGCAGGAGGATGGTCAGACACTGGAAGAGGACCACTCCCCAGGGGAACGGTCATGCCACCAAGCCAGTCAGAGTTCAAGGTGTGTAAGGACAATGTTCTTAGTCATAGGGTTTAATTTTAAGTAGGCGACTGAGAAGCAGGGATTTGGACTTCATGATCCATAGAGATCACTTCCAACTCAATATATTCTATGATTCTAAGGTGAAAAATAAGTAAAACCATCATACAAACTTTGCATATTCATTTGTTTCTTAACTACTTATTCTAAGTGGGTGTTCTGCTACCTTTTAACTGTGAGTTGGTCGTCCCCAGAGTCCAGAGTCTCTCATGTCCACCAATAATGTCCACTTATCCTTCCAAAAATAGCTTTACTATAGATTTAGATACAAATATGCATCTCGTTTCCACTGAAATAATTAATTTATTAAAGGTTCTTGTAATTGTTCAATTATATCTTTCTCTTATAAATGAAAATTTATCCCATAAAATACATCACCTATTTCAGGACAGGGCATAATTTATTATAAAGAGAAAAAGATTTGAAGTACTTTTATTTAGGAGACAGTCCCTTCTCCTGTTGGTAAGTTTTATTTTGATGTTTTCTGCTTTTGCCTCCTCCACCTCTCAAAAGTTGAATCACAGGCTTTGAATTTGTTCTGTGAAGAACTGAGTGGATGGAGAAAACAGCTGTAAGCTTTGAAGCAAATTATAAGAGGTTAACAAGAGATGTTAAAAAGATAAACTGCCCAACTTTAGTGAAACTTTATAGGAAGGATTTGAAAAAATTTATAACGTTAAATATGATTTTTTGAGTTCTGATAACTGATATCAACTTTTCCAAACAAAAATATTTTTAACCTAATATTGAGATAAAATTCAAGTATTAATAATGTATTGTATTCAGAAGCTGTGTGTTACATTTGGGTGTATGCTGCTTTTTGAATGTAGTTTATTTTTATGTTTTATTGTGATTTATTATGCAAATGCAAGAAACCCACATAGCAATAAGGTACAGTTTTTATCATTCTGTAATTACAGAAAAAAATAGAAAAATCCATCTTAAGCAGAATGTTATTATTCTTAACTGAGCTCTAAACTGTTTGTCATTGGTCAGAAAAAAATGTAGCTACTCTGCACTCTTGACCTTTCAGTGGTAGCTTACTGCCTAAGTTGTTTATTCACTGAAAATATTTATGCAAGGGATAGGCGTGGAATAGAGGCTGAACAGAAACTTTGTGATGGGATAAGGGTAAATCTCATGCTTTCTTGGAAGAATTTGTCAAGTAAGGAAAAATTCAGATTTATTTCATCCTCTTAACCAATGTAAAGCTCTCCTTTCCCACCTTCGTCTCTAGTCTTTTTAAGCATGCAAACAACACGAATCACATTCGGTACTCCTAGCAACGTCTTCATCCTTTGTTGATTAGGTAGGATAGCTCTAATGCTACGCCTCAGGAGGATATTCTGTTTTATTTAGAATTCGCATTCCTCCGACTGTAGCTTGTTAAACTCCACCTCAAAACTTTTTGTGATTTGGGTTTTTGGTTTTCAGTATTTAAACAAACATCACAATGAACTTCATATTTCTGAGCCCTGTAAAAGTCTCGGTAGGATGCACAGGAATTTGCCCTTAATTAGAGCCATTAATAGAAATGTTAGAAGGGAATGTAGCTACCCTAAAACAAGATAAAAAATTAGCAGTATTTTAAACTGTTATATTTCTCAACAGTTTTCAGTGTTGAAAGACTACATAAATCAGGGCACATCACCAGGAAAAGACAGGAACTCCAATGTTAATCTCAGACAGAGTCGACTTAAAACAACCTTTTACTTTATTACTTTTTTCCTGAGTCTCAGTTGAAGCTGTAATTTTAGGAAGTAACAAAATGGATAATTACTACATATTAAACACAAAGTTCCAAATTACCTGCTTGCATTTTTAATGGTAACCCTTTCAAAGTGCTACACTAGTAAATATCATAGTGAAATGTGTATTTAAGCACAGATCCAAGAGTCAAATATATCTTTCTTACATAGTCATTTCAAGTTGTGCGGTTATTTAAAAACAGAGGCCGTAAAAATCAAAAGAAAGGTACTTTGTCTCTTGTTTACATCTGTTTCTGATGCCAATTGAAACACTAGCATTTTTGTATTGTGATAATCTATGAAAATTTGAGAATTTCCATTTCAATAAAAGACATACTTGTGAAAGGAGATAGTGTCCAGTGCGAGACCACAGGACTCAGTAATCCTCTATGGCTATGCTGGTTTATTTTCCAGGGGCTGCAATAGCATGATTTCCATTACTCGTTGCAGAGGATGGTCTTGTAACATAGATAAAAATCCTCGAGAGGGATTAATCTAATTTAGGATGTTACAATAGAGATAGCTATTGGACCACATGTTCTGATGCACTCTCTAGTCTGTGGAGAAAAATAAGTCCTTTCAGAGAGCGATTAATTTCATCCAAAGGAACACTGAAAATAGGTGAGAGGATTCATACCATAGGAAGGCCTATATATCTCCATCATCTGTAAAGACAACCTAGCTAGCCTTAGCTCAGGAATTGCCACATGCAGTGTGGACATCTAAGCTTAGATGAGATGAATCCCAATTCAAATGAGGACCTCAGTGGTTTGCCTAGAGCTACTCGGACTGACCTTCCATTATTTTCCTCAAATAGAGGTTCTGGTTTGTAATGCAATGTGGTGAATGAGTTTGGGAGAAAAAGTATGCAACAAGTAGGTTCTATGATTGCTACAAGTGAATTACATGAAAGAGAATTACTTGAAAGCAAGCTCCTCTGATATGAACAGGTATCTCTCTGGTATCTCTGTGATATGAGCTCTTGACGACTAATAGTAGAAATTGAGAAGAAAAATGCAAGTGATGATAATTTACTTTATTACAATTTCTTTGAAATAACTGACTGTAGTGACCAGTGCAACAAAAGCAAAATTGTCTGTGTTGGTTGTACTGGATGTTACCTATAGACAGAGATAGTTAAGGTACAACCCAGGGTGGAAATGCAAAACCTTTTTATTTGCTCCTGCTAGACGTGCAATATCTGTGTACAAGTAGAAGAATCTGTCACAGGTCTTTCTCCTGTATTCCAGTATTTCCAGTTAAAGTATGGTAAACAGAAAGAACATCTGGAATTAAGTCTGTTTCACTTACTAAATATGAAGAAGTGTCAGAATAGACAGAATATTATAAAATAACCTTTTAGTAAACTTCAGTAGTAGTTCTGAGTTCCCAGTAACTCATATAAATTAGCAATACCACAATTTGGGCACTGCAACAATACTGCACTGTGGGTACACTGTATTGAGTTGTGAATCAGTATCAGATTCATTGATTTGGAGGTATAAATATAAATATCTATGCCTAGAGAATTAAGAAATTCAATTTATTGCTTGTGTGTGTCTGTGTATGTGTGAGTAGAACAGATGAAACACCAAAACCACAAAAGAGGGAAGGACAGACATGTAAACGGTATGACTTTAACAGCCAGTATCTTTAATGAACATTCATTTCCAAAATAATGCCTTTGAAAGAAATGCAGTTTTGACATAAATTTTAAATCTGACTGATGTGTGGCACCTGACTTAGGCACAGAATACCTGCTTGCAGGTGCTTGGAAAAAAAAAAAAGTGTAGTGAAGGTAGAATCAAAAGGTATAAAAAGTAGGTTGGTTAAAGATTAAATGGTGTTATTTCAACATTTTGAACAAAGTACATACTTGACCATGTTATACATTAGGAAATCAAGCTGCTTTTTAAACACTTTTTGTCTCATTTAGCATCTAACTTTTAACTTTGTGCAACTGGTAATAAACATATTTTAGCTTTTTCATAATGGCCAATCTTCGTGAACAAAAATTTGGGAAGGGCTCACCCCACACGTGTGCCCTTCGAGCCTGCACAGGGGATTTTTTAGGTGAGGCACAGCCTGCACAGAACTGGCCCCACCGTTTAAGTCCTAAGGTTCATTTGCCACGGCCAAGCAAGCTTGGACAGTGACAGTGAAGTCTCCTTAGGACTATCTACAGCACCCGGTACTAACCAGGGCTGACCCTGCTTGGCATCCGAGATCTGACGGGATCGGATGGCAGGGAGGCATTGAACTGCCGGGGCCGCCTGTACTGAGACTCGAACTCGCGACCTTGGGAGTCGGAGACCGGAGTGCTCTCCGCTACACCACGGGACTGCCCCCTAGCTCTTTCATACTGCATAACATATTGTACAGTTCAGGTTACCTAAAACAGAGGTTAATCTTCTTGAAATCTTCCTTGAAACCCATTCAACTTCAATAATTTCCATTTTAGTAAAAGCTAGTTCTGGCTATCTACAAAGCACAAGACTTTATACAATCCTCGCATACACTTTTTGGTCATGTTCAAAAATTAAAGAAAAGCTAAAAATACTTTTTCTTAAATTTGAATTTGTTTTAAATGCATATGATAAAAATCTGCAGGTAAGGACATTTCAAAAGAAAATGAGCACAACAACTTGATTCTAAAATGTAATATTATTCTGAGAGTCTAAAGAAACCTCCAAGTAGGTATCAATTATATTTGTAAACATTTTCATTTTCTACCTTACTGTAGTTATATGTTAACATCATATTTTAAGGTCTTTTTTTTCCTACCTGCCTGCCAGTCTTTCAGCTTTTTCCTCTCATTGTATGATGTCATCTGGCAGGGAACATAGGGAAATACTCATGTTTATGTAATTAAGCAAATCATGCACATATATTTAGCATTTGTATATTGATAGACATTAAAATGGGAAAACCTGGAAATACATTATGCTGCATAAAACATCTGAATAACTTCTATTACGTTGTAAAACCCAGGAAACTTTCATTGCCTAAGAAAAATGGGAGATGTCTCTCAATAACATTAGCAAATTACCTGCTTTTTTTGTTATTGTAGATTGATTTTTATTTATGCAGCCATACAGTCCAATTTTCAGTCCAAGCATTCTGCTTTTACATCTGTAATCCTGCCTTATTTTTTCCTGGCAATTTATTGGTAGTGTTAGATTGTGGACACAATTCTCTGTGGGTGAAAAATTGAACCTACTAAAGAGTAGGTTTGAGAATCTAGCTTCTATATGCATTGATTACTGTAGTGCACAATGGGGTATAATAGGTGAGAACAAACTATGGTTATAAAGATCAATGCTATTGTAGCTACAAAAGCCTATTTTATGTACATTAAAGAGCCTTGATTATTTAAAGGCATTTGCGCTGTTGGTTATTTTGCACAGGTTATTTACACTGTTGATTAAATTGCTTGCAAAGCAGTCAGATTTCCATACCCAAGTAGTCTAACAGAAATATTATGCAGCCAGCAATTTGCCAGTTGTCTGTTGACAAAGACAGAGAGTAAGCCACTTACTACTGTTTTTATACAATGAATCATTTTTGTAAAAATGGAGCAGTCTAATGAAAATTCAAATGTATTGCTTTTTCTGATTCAAACAGAAATCCAAGCACTTCATATACTCTGCAAATAAGCCTCATTTGCCACAGTGTATCAACTAACAAGCAATTTCAGTTCTACATTCTGATTTTAAATAAAATTCTCCAAATTTAAACAGGTAGTTTAATTTTACTTCCATAAACAGCTGCTTTCAAAATATTTAGACATCTGTATATAATATGTTTAAACTGTTTGTTCTAAAACATAAATAGCTATCTCAATGTTTGAGTTACCACCTGATGTCTTTCTTATTTAAGGGGAAAACATAAAAAATAATTGGGATAACTAGAGTCAGGAACAATGCTTACACAGCATGTCAGCATCTTTTATTGTGTCTTAATTTTAAGACCACTGAGAGGGGAACTGTGGGTAACTGACTCTGCAGTAGAAGTGAAATGCCTGGTCTCAGATAAGTTACTCCTAGCTTTGCTAAGGGTTTCACCAGTACTTCTGTGCTCAGCTAACCTAACGCAGAGCAGGGCCACTGTGGAGGAAGGAGTCTCAGACCTGGAAACAGAGGGTACCTTTCTCTGCATGCCACAGTGCTTGCCACAGTAACACAGGCCAGACCCATCTGTAGGACTGACCCTTAAAAATGTTCTCTTATGCCATTCTAGACATTGGTGCCTTATGGCCCTACCTGTCTCTATATATGTGTAGGATCTTTTGAGCCTCTGGTCTGTGCTGTTCTTGCAGAGCCCTTTGGGATAATTGTCTTCCCTACTTACCACTGTCACATTATGCCATTTCCATGGCATGTTCTGTGCCGCACATGTCTGTGTGGTGCATGTCTGGTTTGTTGCATGTAGTGGGCACATCTGCCACATTGCATATTTAGATAGTTGAATTATTACAAGCTGTAAATATTTTCTAATAGGTGCATAATTATACTTAAAATTATATTCTCCTCTCTGCACTATGTATTCAGAAAGTAGTCAAGTTCTCTGTGAATTTAATGGAGACTGGATCAGGTCCTGATCATGAACATTTTTGTCACATGTCAGTTGGCAAAACATGAAAGATAATTCAGATTTCCAGCATATTTATGTATCAGTGATTTGGAAAAAATGTATATTAAGAATATAAATTTAGAAATGTGTAGAAACTTTTTGTTTAATTTGATCTACTTCCAAAAGAAAAAAGTCTGTCTGAAAAAGAAATTGTACACTCAAAAATGCTATTTTTAAATTTTCTCCAATGTGATTTTTGTAGTTTACTGTACATTATGAAAAATCATTCTTTTCTCTCAGTTTCACAAGTTCTTTCACACAGAGCATGAGAGAATACAAAGCCTTTGAAAAGTGTGTATAAGATATGTGAAATATGTTTGAAAGGTCACAGAAACTGGCACAAGCATTCAGACATAGATATAATTGAAACTGCAATGGAATCAGTAATGGGAAGTAATGGGAAGTAATGGGATTATCAACTGAATGTGTCTTCTTTTAAAAAACCAAAAACATATACATTCAGCTTATTCAGCAGCAGTTTACTTTAAATAAAGAGAACTTGCTTCATCATTGTCATGACACCTGTAGTCTTTGGTAAAATTTTCACTGAAATGAGGCAAAATGTATTTTCAGCCAATATATATAGTACATAATAAATGTATGAAATGCATATAATAAAAACCACAGAATCATCATCACAGAATGGCCTGTGTTGGAAAGGACCTTACATATCACGCATTTCCAATCCCTCTGCCATGGGCAGAGATAACTCTCACTAGACAAGGTTGCTCAGAGCCTCATTCACCCTGTTTGTGAACACTTTGAGGGATGGGGCAACCACAGCTTCTCTAGACAAACCTGTTCCAGTGCCTCACCACTCTCACAGTAAAGAATTTTTTCCTAATACTTAATCTAAAACTGCTCTCTTTCAGTCTGAAGCCATTCCCCTTGACAGGTCACAGCATGCTTTTGTAAATAGTCTCTCTCCATATTTCTTGTAGGCTCCCTTCAGGTATTGGAAGGCCACAATTTGGTCACACTGATGCCTTCAATATATAGGTAATAATACATAACATATGGAGATATAATAATATATACTGTGTATACATACAGAGACATTATTTATTTTTCCTCAAAAAGATCAGCTCCTTGTTAAATAATTTTAATTTATTGATCAATTAATAACTTACAAGAAATGAAAGGGTATCTATTGTCAAGGATACCCACAAGCCTCCACAAAATTCTGGTGAATGAAATGCACTTGCTAAGCAATGAATTTCAGCTAAACAGAGACCTGTGTTCCTGCCCAGAAAATCAATTAAACATGTGCTGAAGATAAGTGAATTGTCTAGTATTTTGCTGAATCAAGTTCTATGTAGAGAATTACTACTCTATCTGAACAGCAAGTTGTTTCTTGGCAAGGGTTGAATTGTAGTTCAACTATCTGCAAACTTGGGAACAGTCTTTTAAAAAACAAATTTATTCCCATTTTTGGTTTTGGTTTTTTGGTGGAGTTTTTGAATAATTTCATGAGAAAGAATCGAGATTTGGTCTTTCATTTCTGAAAAAACAGTAATCAAGAGATATCTTTTTTTTTTAACATATTATATACTGATTGTTGACAATACTATTAGTTGAGCCAAGGTATAGAGACTTTTCTATTTATGTACATAACACACACACACATAATATAATATTAGTTATATCATTCTTCTAGCTAATTTGAGATATATTAGCATAGGCTATTGGAAAGTAAAAATGATAGCTGTATTTTTTTGAAATATTTTAGCTTGTAATTAGACTTGTAATTTTTCAGAAATAAAAATAAACTTGTGTATTCATGATTTATTAATAAGATTCTTCAGATCCTGCACCCTGAAAACCATATTTCTTTGATCACACAAAGCCTACCTTTTAGAGATATTTGTATACCTTGAGAATGGTTCATTTTGTGGGCAATGGGTGATGTATGTAATTGTAAGATTGAAAACTGGTTAACTCTGTGTTGTTCTGTGTGTGTGTATATATATATATATCTATGTAACCCTATTTCAGAAGATTGCACGATTTTTTTATTATTGACTTTTATTCCTATAAGCATCACTAAAATGGCTTCAAAAGGGAAAAGAAAATCTGCTTGAAAGATTGTAAAAGACAATTTTTTTAAAAAAGTACATAATCAGCATTAATTCTGTCTTATGGATAAAAAAACACCTCACAAAAATACTCTGACTTATACTTTCAAGTTTGAATCAGGACAGCAAATATTTTTTGAAATATACCTATTTCAGTACATATATTTTTCAATTATTCTTTTTAATTTTAAAAAATAAGATTATTCCTGCTCAGTTCTTCTAGGATTTTGCAATACCACAGGAAGCCATATAAGGCTAAGCTAATAATTTGAGAGGGAATTGTCATTATTTAGATGTCTAGTTTGAGAATGCAGTTTCCTTTAACCCTGGGTGTTGTGCTGGTTTAGAGGTAAACCAGCAGGAGAAATGAGCTCAACACGAGAGAGACTATAAGTCAGAGCTACAATTTAATAATAATAATAATACAGTAAATATACTGACACAAAGGGAAATTGCTTTCAGCTCCCAAAACCCAGCAATATAACCCAGTGCCCTGGGGTACAAACCCAAAGGGGTTTGTTAGCCTTGTGCTGAGGCCCGCGTAGTTCCCCCAAGTCCAAAGCAAAAGGAAGTGAAAAACCTGTTGGTGCAGGTGATGGCTGTAGTCTAGTCGAGAGGGGTGGTCTCTTCCTGTCAAGGTCCTGCTGCTCCTCTGGGTCCAACAAGAGGTTCCCGAGGTCTTCTTACCCATCCCTTTTGTAACCTCAGGGAGCACTCAGTCCCTACCCCAGGGCAGGGACTCACACAATGGGTGATTAACTCTGTGAGTCATGGGGTATTTTTGGACTGTTGATGGCCCATTAGCAGCTACGCCTCCTCAGGCTGGGAATGGAGGTGCTAACGACTCCCTGGGAAGCTGCTGCAAATGGGCCATTGACCTTGGGAATGAATAGAGGGGGTAGAATACACAGCTTTGATCACCCCCCACACAGTGACAACTGGTCCCACCTGCTGAACTAGGACAGGTGTATATGTGTCTTTCAGTTGGCCTGAGCTACTAGCAATAAGCATAGACTATCACAATTAAAAGTCTGTCAATGTTTATAGTGGTTCCACACAAAAATGAGTAGGGTGAGAGATTTCTAGGTCCACTAAAGTGACTTGTATGGTTTCACAAACATTTATAACTGTGTTAAAGAGGTGGTTTTTTAATGCATCGAAATAGAAATCTTTCTTTTAACAGAATCAAGAAACAGGTATGATACCTCTGTCCCTGAGTCTGTGGGTCAATATGACCACCTCCTTGATACACCAGCCAGTCTGAGGTGTCTGCATGTACCTACAGCCAGTACAGCTTGTGGTCTTTACAGAGGGCTGATACAGCAGCTTAAAGGACAGTGACACAAACATGGACCACCGAAATGGTCCAGGGTGAAACTAACCTATTTCACAGGTTTATATCTGAGATTGATTGATTGATCCATCTATATATGTATTGGATATATGTAAGAGGAAATGTGTATGAGCTAGTATGGATTTTATAATACAAGTTTTATGTTGGAAGGTAAGCACTGTTGGCTTCCACAGAAATATTAAGAATGGGAAAGCCCTCAGCATCTATGGAAAGAGTTTAGGGCCTGCAAGGTTTGTCTCATATGTCTAATATAAAAACTGCTCTGAAAATTTTCTGGTAATGAGTGACTTTTAAGGCAATACTTTTTAGTCATTCTTGACATATCACTTGGCTAGTATAATCCCTCTGTGGATTATCATGTAAATTAATTATTTTATTACCCCCAAAACTAATGCAAATCATCTGCCAGGAGAAAATTACTTTTAGGTTAACCATTTGTGCTTTGCAATAGCACAGAAACATCTATCTGAACAGTTTTGCTTCAGTGTATCTGTTACTTATTTGCTTTGATATTGTGGTAGCAACATTTCAATAGATTCTATAGAAAAAAAAGTCTCATTTGCAGCTGCCTAAGAAATAATTAATTTACCACTTTAATAAAGTTAATTACTTAAGACTTTATATGATACAGTATTGCTGGGAGATGGAACCTGACCCCACTTTGTTTTTTCTTTCTTCACATATTTGCATTTATCATTTAAGTTTTACTCAAGTGACACTGAAATACGGAGATTTTTTTTTTCCAGAAGGAGCTTATCAGTTGTAAGCCCTAGACTCTGAATACGAGCTTTGATGCTACCAGCCCCAGTGCCTTTCTTTTTAATTTGGGGCATTAAGTTCAACTACATATTCAAAGTATCTCTTCAGTGGTTTTGCTAGAATTTTTCAATAATTAAAATAACCGAGCTTTTTTAAAGTAGACTTTCCTTAGTGTTCCAATCTTAGCACAGATGTGACTCCGACAAAATCCAATTCTTTCTATTAATTTCACTGATTTCAAGTCTCTGTATTGCTGTTCACAGGCCAATATAGCATGTTTCAGAAGCAGCATTTTAAGTTGCCTGACAACCAGCCAAAAGAACATTTACTGTCTTCTGTTTTGTGCTGAAAAAAAAAAAAAATTAGAAGCTGACAAAGAACTGGAGTTTAGAAATTTTTACTCCTTTAAAAGTATATTGAGTTCATCCTGATGTTTACTGACCAATGTAGTGAGAAGCAAGCTATAAGTCAGTGTTTTAAAGCTGTTGTCCTTTATGGAAAAACAGCAACTACTTCATATGTGTTAAGACACAGAGGAAAAACAGAACAAAAAAAAACCAAGCCAAAAGAAACAAAAAAACAAACCAAAAAACCAGTTCAACCCAAACATTAAAATAATTTTAACTGAATGGCCATGTGTAAGTCCAAATTTAAAAACTGCATTTGTCCCTTGAATCTTTTAACATGACTTTTGTGATCCATTCAAAGAGGCCCCTTAACATGATAAGGCAGCTTATTCTAAAAAGAGATTTCTAAGCAGATGCAAGAGCTGTGTGAGTCTGTAAATACTCTGTTTCCACTGCAAGCTCTCCAAGCAAATGCAAAGCCAAGCCAGTTTGCTTCCCAAGTGTCCATTTGGGAAAAAAAGGTCTTGAAAAAATTTTGTGTCCTGTTGTTATAACTAGACAGATACTTTTTAATCTTAGAAAATATTATCAAGCATCGTTTAAATCCCTTGGGAAGATATAAAGAGAAAACAGGGGAAAAGCAGAAATAGTTTCAGGGAAAACTATAAACAGCAGTGGGACTCCTACTTAATGGTAGTCTTGCTGGTAGAATAGCCACCAGAGTGTGAAACTAAGGATTTTCCAAAATTACTGTTCTGTTGTTGCTGACAATGAGATTGACATTTATTTGCTCATGTTTTCTATACTATACATTTACAAATCTTTTCCAGCCCTTGCTACTTCTTTTGGACTTTTGAAAGTCACCATGATTCTGGATTTTTTGTATTTTAAACTTTTCAACCACATATAACTTTAAAATGTGTTTGAGTTTTACATGTTGCAGGCCAAGAGTCACGTTTCCTTTAGCTGTTACCACGTTCTGCAAGCAGTTCTTTGTTAATCAGTCTAGGCACTGTACTGTTCACAGGGAAGAAGAATTTGACCATAAATTAACAGGGTTAAAGATGCATTAGTGTAGACTGTACGGAGAAATATTAGAGATTAGTCAGAAGTGGAACACTCCACTGGCACCCACTAGTCCCAGTTTCAATGAGTCAGTCAGAACAAGCACCTGAACATAAATTCCATGTTTCATCTTGGTGTGGAAAACCCAAGAATCTTATTGATGCGGTTTTATAAATCCAAACCCCTGACTTTCTCAGTTTATTTTCTCTGAGGATTAAAAAAAAAAAAAAAAAAGAAGCAAACTTGAAGTGTGGAAGCTACTGCAGTAGTTTCCACTAGTCTAAGCCAGTGAATATGCAGTTGTATTTATGAAGTCAGGAAGCCAGGCATGCAACACAGAAGTGGAAGTGTTTTGAGAAGATGAGATAATACATTCAACAACTTAATTGAAAATCAATGTTTTTGTCACTACAGAACAAGAGCTTTTCAGCTAATATACTATGAATTAATCTGACTACTCATCCTATGATATTGTATGAATCCTTTTCATGCCCTTAGAGTGATTGTTTTAAGTTGCATGTTCTACAGAAATTGTGTCTCAGCCCAAATCAGTGTTTCTGTATTTTGAGGAAGGATAGGGGATTAAAATTTTCTTGGCAGGAGAGTGCAAAGTGATATTTGGATTTTATCCCAAGGATGCGCAATGGTATCAACAGGGAGAGATGCAATGGCAACAGCTTTTACGATATCAAGTGTCAGCATCACAAACAGCAGCAGCATGAGAAGACTGTGTTGATGGTGCTTCTTTCTTCCTCTGCCATTAGAAAGTTGGTATGTGCCAACATTTATCACAAAGTGGAATCCAAATTGCCATAGTTATTTCCAGTCCTAAATTTCAGAAAGAGTTGTCCAGGATTGACAGACACTGGAATACATCTTTCTGGTCACTAGAGCCACAGTAGATCAACACGGAGACAGGGACTTCACTGGAATGACATCAGTTAATGCCAGCTAGAGATCTGACCCATGCTGTATGATCCTCTACTCTAATGCCCTCAAGAGATGCAAACTCTTCCAGCTGCAACTACAGAATAACAAGGTGACAGCTGAACTAAATCTCTCTGCCTTAAATATAAAGCTTCACACTATGAAAGCCAAAGAGGAAAAAGGTGTGCAGTTGTTTACTACCTTCTAGAATGAGAACTAAAGTAGGTAGGGAACATTCTCTATTGGGGTGGGGTGGCATGCGGAGTAGATGAGGGACAGTTGTAACAATCTTGGTTGTCAATTTGCTTGAAAAAAAAAATCACTTAAATTTTGGACAGGGTGGTTGAAATTAAATAATTTTTAGTTGCTAAATATTGCATAGCTCTTCCCTGAGGAGTCTTGAGAAACTTATTTTCTGTTACTGATTTTGCTAAAAGCAATAATGTTATTCTTTTCTATTTTAAATAACTTTGATGAATTGTTTCTCATTTGTTGTCTTATCAACTTTTATGACTTCTTTTAACGTACATGATGCTTTGGTAAATAAACCCAGAGGCAACCAAGATGCTGCAGTTTAACTAAGGATCTCACAGTAGAGTGCATACTTTTAGATTGTAACAAAAATAGGTAATTTGTTTTAGTTCTTTATTGAAAACTACATCTCTAAGCCTCATGTCTTCTGCCATGTATATGCTATCACCAGCGAAATTACTTTTGTGATTAGTCTGATTCTTCTCAGTGATCTGCATAAGCTGTGGAAAAAGCCAGTGCAGAAAATACTTCATATATAGTTTCCTCATGTAGTCAGCTATGCCTGATGACATCTTGGCCCCTTTTAAACCAATGGAACTTGAATAAGAAAACACACCACTGCAAAAATAAAAATTAACATTTTGGAAATAGGAAGATTTGCAGTTCTGTGATGGCACTACTCAGGCACTTCCTATTTTTCCTAGCCAGGAGTAACTAGGTAGGGTACCTCTCCTACTGATTTTTGTTTCCTCTATTCAGAATCTTAGTAAGGAAGATCTTTTTTTTCTTTACTAGAGTTACATTCCTTCTACTAGAGGCAAGCATTCTAGATTTTTGCAACAGGTGAAGGACAAAATTGGCACCCTGTTGGATAGTGGATGTGACTGATAGAAAATGGCTTTTGCAATAGGCTGTAACGCAGTCAGTGGCTGTAGATGAAATTTTAAAATCTTCAGGCTAATATGAAACCCTTTAATATCAGAGAAGTAAAAAAAAATAAATAAAATTATAAGCCCTCTAAATGTCTTTGTAGGGCTCACAAAAATTATTCTGACACCATGAAAGTTTTTGGTAAAAAAAAAGTATATCTGTAGCATTTATATAACCTTAAAGTATATATTAATTTTGGGTGAAAACTGATAGATTAAGATATAGGTAATATATATGGGTAATATTTGTGACAAATTCTTATGATGGGTGTTGGTTCAGAATTCAAGAGAAAGCTCTGTCCAGGTCCAGACATAGTTTGGAGTTGCAGTAAGTTGATGCAGGAAGTGAAGTTGTTCATTGCTAATAAAATTACAGAACATGGAACATCAGAGGTGATGTATTTGGATAGTCTTTATATCATTTCATCATCCAACTTAACTTTTTCTGTTATTTCCACAAGCAATACTGTACATACAGACAGTCTCTCTTAAAAAAAAAAAAAAAGGTAAGCAGATCATACCTGGCTGACCTTTTTCTTACCTATCTCAAAGAGACAAGAATCTGATGCAAATATCATATTTACACTAACCAAATCAACACCAAATGCCCTGTGAAGTGATTTGAATGGAGGTTTTTTGTAGCTGAATACACCTTTGTTTGAGTTTTTTTGGGGGGGCACCTTGCCTTTAGCTAGACTGAGCACAAGTCTTGATGGTTTTCAGGGTATTTTGTGTTTATGAAGTTTCCTTTGAAGACAGTGTCTAGTCTGTCCAATTCTAAGTAAACAGAAAAAAAAAAAAAAAACAAACCAGGACACACTACATTATAACCATGAATATAGCTCACCTCTGAAACAGAGAAAAGTTTACATGGAGTTGGCTGCTGCAATAGTGTTTCTGTGATGCTTGGAATGGGAATGTGAGTTTAACAAGATAAGCATTTTACTTCATTGAAAAGTGGGAAATAGTACCTGACCTTCCACAAAGTCTCCAAAGTAATTTTAACCTGTAAACTGACCTTAGAGACACTAGTACTTTGTGGTTACATACTCACTGCATTACATTCATTCCTCTAATGCAACATAGGAAGCAGCATTCAAAAACTAGAATAACAGGAACGTACAGACACCGAACAGCATTCCTCTCAGTAGTAGTGACCCCTGATGAGTGTATGTCTGTCCAGGCTGTCAACACTTCTGGTTGTCTTTCAGATCAAAAAAGAGGAACATAGGAGGGTCAATACCCTAGGGAGTTGTGCTTCTAAATGCATGTGCTGTACATCTGCACAGCTTTGTTGCATGTGAAATAGGAAAGTTTGGCATACCAACCAAAGCTAAGAGGCAGGGCATGGGGAGGAGGAGAGGAATTTGTCAGATGTGCTTTCTTTCTTAATCAGCATAAATTTATGCCTGAATTTTTTTTCCAAACAGTCTCCTTCAGTAAGTATGTTAGATAGAGTCCTAATAAAGTGAGACCAAAAATGTACACTTGGATGTTAACTGTGAAACTACACTAATTTCCTTCACATATCATTTGAATATAATGTTTTGGACCAACTGATGCCATTATTTGTATCAACACAACCAGCCTTTGATTATTGCCTTTGCAATATCAGCTTCAGGATTCATTAAAATGGAGATACCCTTATTGGAGACATTAGTGAAACTATGATTGTGTTGAAAGGCCACCAGATATTGTTAAAAAGTGATTGTTTAGAATAGAAGTGGTTTTTTGATAACCAAGGGTAATGAAGTAGGTATCTGTCTGACTGTTGGTTTTTCAATGCATTTACAACCTTTGGTTATGGATTCATAGACAACTCAACCTACTCAATTATTTCCAAGAAGTACAAATATCTGTATTTAAAGGTCTCTATGTTTTTAATAACTGACGTCAGTGCTTCAGCTGAGCCGTTTACACTGGAATCCTGACACTATACATAATGCCATATAGACAGATACAAAATGTAGTCAACACTCACATCTTGGGCAGCAGGCCATCTGGATCCATCAAGGATTCCAAAAATATCCCATGACTCACGGAGTAAATTGCCCATTGTGGGGGAGGTACTGAGCATTCTCATCTGAACCTAAGCATGTGTAATTTTGGGGTTTGGGGACTTCTGGTACCATTCGTCCGATCCAGAAGAGGACCAGGACCATCATCTGCACCAACAGGTTTTCCTTTCCTTTTACTTTGGAGTCAGGGGGATCATGTGGCACTTCATTAGCATAGGGGCTAATGAAGACCATTCTGCTCATGCCCCAGAGTGCTGGGTTGTACATCTGGGGTTTGTGGATTAAAACCAATTTTTTCTGTGTCATTGTATTTACTATAATTTGTTTTATGAAATTGTAACTCTGACTTGTAATCTCTTTTGAATTGGGTTCATTTCTCCTGCCGTTTTACCTTTAAACCAGCACAATCTTGTTCACGTTGCTGTTTTCACTGAATAGGCAGGACTTTCTTAGTACAGGCACTATTGTGCATTGAGTTGTCCATAGCATCAGGACCAGTAGTACTTCATGTTCGGGCTGAGAAAGCACATGTGGCAACAGTGTAATTCTCTGCACCTTGGTATTAAGCTTACAGTAGCTACAACTTATGCATCACTTTTGCACATCTAAGAAGGCTTTCCTACTATTTTTAGGAGAGATATGTTGACTATAGTAAGGTGAACAGGCTGTTGAGATCGTCCCATACAATTCTTTCTGTATCTCTATTTAAAAATACACCATTTAGGTGATGAGCTTGTATAAGATGCAACGTTGTTGTGGTCAAAGTGAGGTTTAAAATGCAGTTTCTCACGTCACATTTTGCATTCAAGGGCTGAATAAGATCTGAAAGCATGTCTTTAACTGGTGTTGATATATTAAGGATTTCTTCAGATTTTTGCCACTGTTTGTCATTAATAAAAATTACTGGTTTTTTCACTGCTCTGGCACCTCTCCAGCTGGGAAAATACAAGGCTAAAGTGATATAACACTATAAGTGCTTCTAGCGTCATTACACATAGAACCTTTCATTTCATGTGTTAACCCTAATCAAATTCTCACACTTTAACAATTACTATGGGTCAGTAACAATTGATGAGTATTGTGATTTTCATTATGAACCTCATACTTCCATGCTAAGCACAACTATTTTTAGACTAATTACATTCTAGAATTGTAAACACGCTTAGGAATAATATTATATGGTACCAGTTACATGGTCCCGTGGTGTAGGGGCGGTCCCGTGGTGTGGTGGAGAGCACTTCAGTCTCCGAATCCAAAGGTCACGAGTTCGAGTCTCAGTGTAGGGACCGCCCCTGGCAGTTCAATGCCTCCCTGCCATCCGATCCCGTCAGATCTCGGACCTAAGCAGGGTCAGCCCCGGTTAGTACCGGGTGCTGTAGATAGTCCTAAGGACTTCACTGTCACTGTCCAAGCTTGCTCGGCCGTGACAAATGGACCTTAGGACTTAAACGGTGGGGCCAGTTCTGCGCACGCTGAGCCTCACCTAAAAAATCCACTGCGCAAGCTCGAAGGGCACATCCATGTGGGGAGTGCACTTCCCAAATCTTCGTTTGCAAAGATTGGCCATTACATTATTATTACATGATGTTCTCTTACACAGCCCTGATAACTGTTTTTACATATAGTTCCACTAATCTAACTGGGAACTGTGAACTCTAAGAAGTGTTTGAAATAGGTAGCAAGGCAAGTCATGGAGTCTCAAATGATTCTAAGAAAAATACTTTTCTTTCAGCTGGTTACTTCTTGGGTCCTAATGAAAATGCGTGGACAGAAGTAGCAGTTTTTCCCTTCAGTTTACCCAGATAAGGCAATGGGGGCAAGAACAAGCAAAGTAGTAGTACTATAATTCTTGTATTTCAATTTGATGGACAACTTTTGCAGCTTAGCCAGTTAGTGTTTGGATGGTTGGTTGCTTGGGTGTTTTCCCCCTAAATGGAACTACTGTCTTTTCAGGTTATTTTATCATAAAGCATTCATAACTGCTTGGTTTTTTGAATTTGGGGTCAGGATTTCCATCTTGCAGTGTATTGTGCTTTCTTACTTATCCAAATGGACACCCAGCTAGATTTATAATTGCTTGGAAAGTTTGGGTTTAAGTTAATTTTTTTATATCTAAACAAATCTTATTAATCACATACTCAACTCTTCTGCCATGTCTCCAACTTTCTTTGTGTATCTCCAATATCCTAAAATATTCAAGGGAAGGTATTTACCACCTAAAGTGTACTGAACAAGAAAAGTTTTGTGGAAAACTCTGAAAGATGTATATCTCAAGTGTTATCCCTGTTGGCAGAAATACTGTATGTGGTAGAAATTCAATTTCTGGTTACAAAAATTATGAGAAAAAACAGTACGTGGATTTTATTATTTTCAATATGCATGACACTGCTTAATATATGAAGATTTTTGTGAATTATTATAGTTCTGTTAAGGCCTGTATTGTTTTACTATAACTAAAATTTTATAAGATCTTGTTTTGAACCATTCCCAGTTTATGTTACTGTGAATCACTACTAGAAGGATAGTAAGATATACCAGCAAGAGTGTTCCATCCATTACCTCAACTGCAGATTTTTTTAGGCAGTAATTCTTGTTAAGTTGAGCAATGGGAATGATGAATCTGCAGGCCCAATGAGGTTAATGTTGACAATGAGAAATTATTATTTTTGACAAGAATACCAAAGGGTTTCAAGATGAGTCTTTTAACTGAAAGCAGATTATTACTTAAGTTTTATTACTAACTGTCAAGCATAGCTGTCAAGCATATAAAAGTCTGATCAAAAAGGAAGATCATTTTATTACAGTAAGAGACAAAGTAGAGGTTGAATGATGACCTTTTTTGTGGTTTTTCTTTTTCCAGTTACCCACAGGAAGGAGGCCAAGTCCTCAGCATCTTAAACAGGGAGGTGGGGGAAGAAAACATCCGGAGAGGACACTTTCCTGCAGATAAAAAACTG
Source organism: Sakesphorus luctuosus (assembly GCA_013396695.1). NCBI lineage: Eukaryota > Metazoa > Chordata > Aves > Passeriformes > Thamnophilidae > Sakesphorus > Sakesphorus luctuosus. The sequence continues at coordinate 85,012 of VWZD01001863.1, forward strand.
ACCAAAAAAAAAAAAAAGCACAATATGATTTTAATGAAATCAACATTTGCGGATGTCTGTGGCTAGTGATGTGTGACTTCTGTGTCTTTCTTGTAGATGTAGTGTAATAATATGGGGGTGGGACAGTGCGCCTCAAAAACCTTACAGGGAGTAGTTCTCTGGCTGACTGATAATTACAGCTACAAGGATTTTTTTTTGTTTGGTCTTTAGTTGAGATATTTTCCCCTCTGGCCTGTTGATATGTGTTGCAGTCTTGATCTTAGAGATGCTGGTCTCTGTCAGAACTATTATTCAGACTACACTTCTCTGATGTAAGACAGAAAATATTTATTAGAAGCAGCTCCACCTCTCATTTGTTTTGTGTGTGGCTGTGACAATAGCTGGTAAGTTCAGTGTCTGCTGAGAATTAACAACCTTCTCTCTTGATCAGTGCTCAATGGTTTCCTTGGCTCCTTATTTATCACATTCACTGAAACAAAGGCAGTTCTGATCAACTGAAATGACCTAGAACTGCATGAATGGTTGAATCTGTAACCAAATTTCATTGCTGATGTTAGCTGTAGAGTGCCAGGAAAGTATGACCTCTTGTTAAAACAGCTTTTGCAGCTCTTACAAGGCAAAGACAAACTTTGATGCTTTGTTATTTGCTGAACTTATCTTTACATGGGAGAGAAGTCAGCTGTGCTTTTCTATGGGTGGATTTGACTCTTCATCAAAGATTTTTTTGATAAAATAAAGGCATTTTCACACTGGCTGAATTTAGGATGGGAGCAGGGCAGATATATTGCAGTAGAGAATTTCACCAATGTTTATTTTTTAACTGCCAAGGTTTTCTGATAATTCTTTCGTCTATGTATGCATAGTACCTCAGACATGCCTCCATTGTTCTTTCAGTAGGAACTGATCCTAGTAGGATCCTTTAAACCCCATATACATACCATACATAGCGTCATATAATCATTAAAGTTGGAAAAGACCTCTAATTTCATTAAGTCCAATGTTTGACCAAACACCACCTTGTCAACTAGACCACAGCACTAAATGCCACATCCAGTCGTTTCCAGAATGTTTCCAGGGATGGTGAGTCCACCATCTCCTTGGACAGTCCATTCCAACGCTCAATCACCCTTTCAGTGAAGAAAGTCTTCCAGATGTCCAACCTCAACCTCTCCTGGTGAAACTTGAGCCCATTTCCACTTGTCCCATTATTTATCTATGAGAAGACCTTAAAATATTCCTCGCCTTAATATATAACCTTTTAGATCATAATGCGCCCAAACACGCTTCTCTTTTAACCCTAACATCTTGAGGGGAACCAATAGGACATTTAAAATAATAAACCCCCCTATATTATTTCTTTGATAAACCTCTTTGTCCTGTCTAGGCCCTGAAGAGCTAGAAGGATCTGCAGAGCAAATTTATTTGCAGCTTCTGCAATAAGTTATAGAAAAATGGATAATTCTCATTAGTATCATTTCAATAGTCTCTGGGAGACCTCTGTCTCCCAGAAACTGTAGCTGCCAAGAATATAAATGGAAACAGTTTCTCCAGGGCTACTATCAGATTCAAAAATGCCAGGAGGTGCATTGATATTACTGAGATTATGTTTGAAAGCATTCATGAACTGTGTAAAAAGTCTGCTTTTATAATGCCATCAGATAATAAATATCTGTTATGCTTCTTGAACGTTGATTGCTACCTCTAGTCCTTCTTTGCAAAGATGCTCAGCACTGTCCTCTTATAACCTTTGCCTCATCCTCCATTTATTTATCCATCCTCTCTAATAGTGCAATGAAAGTATATTGTGTGGTCTGGAATGTGGAATATCACCATATTTTCAAATATTAGATGATGTTTAAAAAATCCAGAAAGATTCAATATGTTCAGAGGGTTACATGGTTTCCAAGCAGGAAAGCTAGAGGTAGGAAGTTGTCTGCTGCTCTTTGAACTGTATTAAAAAAAAATGTTCTGGTCTTTCAGTGTGGAAGGTGTTCCGATAGTTTTAGTGCTTCCTACACACTGTGGTGTTAATTTTGTGTATCAAAGACATCAGTGATCATCTGCTTGGAAGTTTCTGGTTGAAACATATAACTTAAATACCATTTTAAAGTATTTCCATCTCTTGTCATGTTCTTCAGGTTCTTGCCAGGCAGAACAGGCTTCAGATATCTCAGTGTCATCTTTCTTGGGTTTTAGGACTGTGTAAAGGGCTGTCAACAGTCTTCAATATTGCACAGTGGAAAATGGCAAGGACTAGACTGAGCAGGTTCAGAAAAGTACGGTCTCACATTAGATGAAGGCAGAATCATGGGACAGTCTGTCTGCTTCAGGCAGGCAAGTGGAGGAAGAATGAACATTTGCTGCACTTCCTGGGCAAGGTGACATATTTTATTCTGTGTTGGGACAGTGAAAGGTCAGATCAGACAGGCTCTGGAGAGTCTTATTACAGATAATTTTGAGCTCCTGATTATATTAAAGATTCTTTCAAGAAAGCGTACCACTTGGTGAAACTAAATGGAAGAAATGCCCCAACTCTGTAGACTTTTTAACCTTTGCCAATAGTACACCTCATGAAAGAAGCATAACACTAGATAAATTCCTTAGATTTTGAAACAGGAAGATTTCCTGTTTCTTTCCCTCAGCATGCATCCCTGTACGTGTGCGCATGCACACACACAGACAACACAGACATATCTATCTGTCTATATATAACCTTCAGCGGAAGCTCGTGTATAGGGGAAATTCTGGGAATAATTAAGAAAAGGATACTGCATGCTCCAGCAGACGGAATACATCTTTTTCATTTAAAGCAGTTCTTTTTTTTTTTTTTTAACTTTACCACCAACTTGCTGCAATTAGGATGTTGCTGGAGAGATATCAATTGAGATTTGGAAACTGTTTTCTAGATATGTTTTGAATTAAAATCTAATTGGTAGCTTTCTTTGATAACTATTTTATTGTTGGGTGCAGCTAAATGGAAATCAACCACAAAGGGAACTCAATTTTGTTTGTCATTAATTTTAACTTGATTTCACAACTGATTTACATATATGATATTTTCCCTATTTGTTCTGTACCATTTCTGAACTCCTGTTAGCAATGTTTAGACTGATGTAGGGTCATTTTCCCACTTATTTATGCTACTTTAAAATATTCTGCTTTACCTCAAGCGTGGACATCAGCAAAATGGTGAAGATACAGTAAGTGGGCCAAGGTGAAATCTTCTGCAAGTTATGAAAAACTGTGGAATTACCGGCCCTGAGGATTAAATTGCAGTGGTTTACCTAAGACATGTTTGAGTGTTGTGATCAAAGGAAAGTAGACCTGCACTGCAAATATATGGTCATAACATAGCCCAGTTTTGAAGAGATCAAATTGCATAGTAACAATGAGAAAAGTCGAGGGTTGGATACAGTCAAGTTACCCCAGGTAAACATGTTACCACAAGGACATGGCCATGTGTGATTACTAAGCAAATGTAAATGTCAGGTAATTCAATGCACCATATGAAAAAGGTGAAAGATATAAACAATAAGCAAATAAGCATTGGAAAGATTAATGAATAATTTTATGGAGCGAAGATGGAGTACAGGAATAACAGCAGAGATGTACTTTTATGAACAATGAATCCCAACTAACCTGGGCATGCAAGACCCCAGAACACTTGACCAAGTCTCGTTGACTCTATAGACATTGGACCATGTCCATGGAATAAGAGAAAACAGCCACTCGTGGATGCCAAAATCCTCCCAAGAAAGACATAGTTGATATTTGCCTGGAATTAATTAAGACTATCATTAGTACCAAACAAAGGCAGGTAAATAAGGGTTTGTTCATGGTGAAAACATGAATATTGAAAGATTTTTCTCTAGAAAATTGAGTTAACAGACAAAAGTACAGTAGGGGTTTCTTTGAATGTTTGCACAGGATAACATCTTGCTAAATCACTGTATGGGACCCTAGCATTCCCCCTCTTCTGATTGATGTAGGGATAAAATAGAGTTTGCTTAATGGGGTGTGACAGCTGCAGAGATGTACCTTCCCCAGGAGTATCTAAGCAGAGTTCCAGTACTGCTGCCCAGTACACTCCATCACTACAAGAAATCTGGCAGGAAGCTGCGAAGACACTCTGCATTGTAGCCTCTTAAGTAACAAATCAGCCACGCCTCCATTGCCTCAGTGTTGTGCATGGTGCTTCTGCCTGAAAGCCTGTTTATAGTTGTAGTTTGGTTCCTGTTGTCATAAACTCTTGGCTGTGCAAGACATTAATTCATGTTAAATTATTTCTCTTCTTTAGTTGGAGTTATTTGCATTGTGGTGCCAGTCAAAAAAAAGTTTATATAAAAAGGCAATCTATGCTCTTAGCAGATGTGTCCTGCAAGTGCTTTAAGTCAAAGATGTTACTGACTTTGGTGACTCAGATATTTCTCAAATTCTTTTTAACTGTGGCTGCATTGAAAAGCGAGACTTGATTTATATGTTTTCTATACATAGTCAGTATACTAGGCTTATATGCGTGAAACTGAGGTTAAAATTGACAATGAAACCTCTTTTTTTTTAATATTGATAGTAATGTACATGAAAAGAAACAAGTGGTTTGAAAGTAAAGTCTTTTCACTTCTTAAATAAGAAACTATAATTGGGAAATTGCTGTGAGCCTGTAATGATGAACAGCACTCATATGGTTTTTATATTTCTCAGATGGAAATTATACATATCAGTGTTGCCTTGCATTAACTTTAAAAATATTTGTCTTTTACAAAATATTTTTTCAGGATGTTTAATTAAATTAAAATGGATTTGATAAAAAAAAAGAGATTCCTTTGATAATTTTATAAATTCCTCACTGTGAAGTTCAGAATTAGGAAGATCTTGAGAGCTTTGAGATTGGCATGTAAATTCCATTGACACATGATTTTTTGATAATTTTTCCTATGCTTTGGAAGCATTTTGCCAGTATTTCTTGATATCTGTATTTGCTCATCCAGTGTCTCTTTTGCCATTGTACATCTATAGTCACAGGTTAGAAAGGCACTATTTGCTTAAAAGGGTCACATTGTCGATGAATATCTAGGTTCTTTCATTACTTTCTGAACAGAGGCTCTTTGCTTGCAGGATAATTGATAAGTGTTCATCTGTACATTTTCTTGTGGAAAGGTCCCACTTAGGTGACAAAACCTAGGGCTCGGATTTGCCTTTGTTGTAGGAAATGACATGTAGCAGAGAAAGACCACTGGAGAGGTACTCATTATGAAGATTTCTCTGTGCTTTGCAACTCGGAAAGTTATGGACAGAGTATGAAGAACTCTGGAAATGTACAAAAAAGCCAAGAACATGATGGGAAATAAATGTGCCTTTTTAAAAAGACTATTGTTGAAGTTTTGGTCAGCAATGAGAAAGGGAAGGTATTTCTAAACTAGACTATTTTTAATCAACATTTGAAAAAGTTTTAAAAAAACCCAAACAGGTTTTGGGCAGCTTTGGCCATCTGAGATCTATTCTAGTAATTTGAGTAAGGTTCTTTAAGCTGTTTTACCTTGGTCTGTGAAAGAAAAACCAGGACAGACATTAGATTCTGTACAGGTGACAGTTCCATATTTAGGAAATGTAGTAAAAGCCCATCTTTGCAGACTTTTATCACTGAGAGCATTTTTGGAAAGTTGAAGAAGTCACCAACAGGCCCAAAACTCCTTCTCTGTGTGTGCAGAACAGACCAAGTCTTCATGGAAGAACTCTACCTGGGGCTGGTAAGTAATCACAGGTGGTTGGGAACTCAGAAGGTTATTTCTGTCCTTCTCATAGTGACATATTTATAAGATCAGTTCAGGCCTGGAGTCAATTTCAGTTTGCTATCATGCTTCCTTCCACCAGGGAGTGCCAAGGAAACAGCCTGCATTCTGCTGCATAGGGATTCTACACAGTAGTAGAGTGTATAAAATATACAGTTAATCCTCAGTGCTTTTTTAGCTCAATTCATTTATGAAAGCAGATTTTAAGGCTGGTAAAATAATATCGAGTATGCACACAACAGGAAAAAAAAATCTGTATCCAGAGTATTTTTAAGTAAAGGGTTTTAAAAAATCTTGTGCAGACATGTTGGCTTTTTACCTCCTCTTGTTTTAACCTATGACTGATTCATCAGTTGAAGTGTAAAGAAACAGATCTTCTTATGGTAATTGATTCTCAGGGGCTATTAGTGTAAATGTAAATGCTCAACATAGATGTTACGTAGGTGGGTGATAGAGAGAAAACATAAATTGTCAGCAATATAAGGCAGTCTGTTCATACCGTAGGGTGAGAATGTGAAGAATGTTAGAAATCAGAGACTCAGAAATACCTCCCAGAGTTGGCTGTCAGTGCAGTCTCCCATTGTGAGTAATTATAAGAAACATACTGTGAAAGAGTCGATTCTGGTCCTTTAGCTCAACAGGCAAAACACTTACCTAAAAATAACAGAGATTGCAGGTAAGATTTACAAAAGAGCTTACAAGAGTTAAATACCTAGCTGCCACTGACCTTCTATGGGATATGAGCAAAATTTTTAGGTATTCCTGAAAAGCATTGAAACATTATATTCTGCTATAGCCCTGGACTAGAATTCATTTATGCTCAAAGCAACTGTGATTTTTAAACACGAGAATAAGCATACAAGACATAGTGAAAGCCCAAGACAATATTCTAGTTGAACAAGCCCAAGAAAAATGGTAAGATTAACTCCAAAGTATTAGAAGAAATTATAATGTGTTGGTTCTTGCCTTTTTTGGTTTTGAGTTCTTATAGTTTATGCTTTCCATCTCTTCTATGGAAGTCTAAGAGTTTAAAACACACTTTCATTTTTTTAACAAAGGCTAAGATTTTATATCATCACGTGACTGCAGAAATCAGATCTTCCAAGGAAACAGCAGATAATTTAAGAATTGTGATAAAATTAAGAGACTAATTTATACTGCATTTATAAATCCTCTAAATAATCTAGAGAATATATTCTGTATTTTGCAGAACATGTTGTGTGTATGAGCTTCTCCTTTGTGCTGCACCTGTCTGGATGGTGACTGCAGGAGGATGGCTCTGACACGCTCTTGTCACCACTCCCCAGTGTGAATGTTTCAGCCATGCCAGAATGAATGGGGTCAGCCCCTGCACTAGGAGATAAGAGGAGGAAAGAATCTTTTAAAACTCTTCCCCATCTTGCACGCAATTCACAGTGCACTCCAGAGAGACCTTCAGGCAAAACTCCTAGGTACTACAGAATCAAACCTGTACTTAGTAGGACATGCTTTCCTTCCTTATTAATTGTGAAGTGTCAGTTCCCAAGAGCAAGTACATTCTAACATGCTGCCTTTTTATGAAGATGTGAGAACCACGAGGAGTCTGGGATTCTAAATTCCTCTCAGATCCTTTATAAAAAAAAAGTCCAGATGTTGCACAAAACATTTGAAGAACTTTATTTGAAAAACATTTTCTTTCTAAATGGGAGTTAAGCAGAGTACAATTAAACATGTTTTTCTAACTAAACATACAAGTTTGTATCTTGTGGCAGAGAAAAATTACTATGTAAAAATAAAAACAATCTGAGACTTGCAGTTAGTCTTGCTGTGCCAACTTGAATCAGATCCCCCATTGAAAAGATCTGCATCTTCTCCTACTGTAATCCAAAACTCCTAGACCTGCTCCCAGGACCAAGGTCTTCAAACTGAAGCTTCAGTCCTGCTTTGGAAGGGAATGTATCTCAAGCTTCTGAAATTCTGCTGGTCACCACTCTTGCAAATAGCACTCCACCAATCCAATTACATCTCTGAATATACCAAGAAAAAATATGTATTCAGTAATTTCAAGACGTAACTTTCAGAACCAAATACTGATTTATGTGTGTTTAGTTTAGGACATATGCTTTCGCAGCTTTTTGGGATGGGTGCCTTTCTGAAAGCCAATCTACTCAAAGGTCCTTTTCCCACTCTTTTAAAGACAGGAGTATTTGCCTTCTCCAGTCCTGTGGGAATTTCCCCAGCCTTTCCATAGTGTTCAAAATAATAATTTCTGGTTTAGACATTGCCCTGACTTGCTTTAAAATAACTTTAAGGTAAATTTTCTATCAGTGCCTGCTGGCTGGAATGCATCTAACTCATCTGAACACACTTTTAACTCCCATGTTTCCCATTGCAGGCTCTGCACATCTCCCTACATTAAAATGAAAAATCTTGTCTGTACAGCTAACCTTTTTGATGAAGAATGAATTAAAAAAGGCAGAAAATACCTTGGTATTTTCTATGATACCTAATTTTCTTTCTTTTTTCATGTTCAGTAATGGATGCTTTTTTTTTCTTCATTTGTCATGAATCAACATTTTCTATCCTAATCACCTTTTATTTGTTTTGATACTGATAAGTCATTTTGTGCTTTAACTTTTTTGATCAAAACCTTACATGTCAATCTATTTCTTTATACACATCTTTAGTCAAACCTGTTTCCATTTGTTAGTCTTTATTTTCTTTTGACTTATACTGTAAAAGTCTTGAAGCTTCCATATTGCTTTGTTACATTTCCTCTTTTTCCTCTCCATTGAGACAGACAGCTAGCATGCCTTTAATATTTAAAGGCATACCCACCCCCTTTCTCTTAAGACTTTTTTTCATACAATTTACTCACAAAAGAGTCTATATACCATAATTCTGAGCTGGCCTGTCCTACTCCTGTTATTCCCACCACCTTTCTTTCTTGCATATCACAAACTGTTTTGGTTTACTGTCATATTCGTGTTCGACCAGGAACTCCTCATTAGCTAGAATCAAGTCTAAATTTTTCTTTCTCTGGAATTCCACCTTCTGAAATATGTCTGTACTATATACCAAAGTGACTGCTTCTGCCTTGCTTTTTTGCCACACATAGTTGAATAATCAAAATTTATCTCGACCTGCTTTTGCCTTCCCTATTACCATAGGTCTGCCTGTTCCCATAAGTGATGTTAATCTCCTCCTTCCTTTAAGGAGTCCACCCTCACCATGAAAATATGTCTATCTTTTTCCTGTTCTATCTTTATTGCCTTCCTTCCAGGACTACAGGAAAAGTAGACTAATTCATGGCAAATATTGAAAAGCTTTTAATTTTGTCTCTGCTTCTCCAGCCTTAAATTGTACCATTCTTGATCAGTATTTTTACCCTGTGATGTGTTCATCTCTGACACAGCATTTAAGTGTCCGCTTCATTATCCTGTAAGGTTTCATTTTATTCCTTATTACTTTAGCCTTTTGAGTATCAGCATGACAGATATTTGTCAGGTTGTTGTGATAATCCTTTTTTTTTTCTTTTGTGATTCACATTTATCTCCAGGATCATATTTTTAGCAATAGATGGATGTTTACCATCACCTTATTTCAAGCCTGGTTTGAAAATTTCCTAACTAGACTAACAAATTGATGCCTTTGGATGAATTCCCTGAATTGTCACAGCAGACAGGTAGTGGAACAGAGCTGTAGTTGAAGATAAAACCCTGACATCAGTATGGCCTGTGCCTTAAAACATTCATCTCTCCCTGCTTATTCTGCAAGTCACTTCTGGAAACCACTGGAGGAAACAAAGATTTTATAAACAGGGATAAGTTCAGTCTGTTCAGGTTCGACTGCACAGACACAATACCACAGTAATGTGGTGAGGAAGCACTTAGTGAAGAGGGCAATGACAACTATTTAACCAAGCTCAGTTAAAAATCGTCCATAATACAATTTTCAATAGTTCTTCAAGAGGCAGGTGATGAAAGGTGAAGATATATAGACGTAACACAGTCTAAAATGCAGTGTAACTGTCCCTTCCAGCTGCCAAAGGTTTTACTGAGGAGCAATGTCTTATTTTAGACCATACCTGGAAAACATACATATAGTAAATTTTGGACATATTTTTCTTGGGTTTTCAACTGTTTCTATAATCAGACATATTTTAATTTTTCTATAACCTGTTCTCACATTAGAAAGTGTCATGTACTAGTCTTACCTATGGGTCATCTGATATATCATGACAACAACAGTGAGAAGTTTCTGTTGAGATCATTATGTTGACTGGATTTAAATTTTGTCAAAATCCCTTGATATCTTCCAGTGTAAGGGTGGATGCAGGTGGAATTTTTTCAACGTGCGAAGAAACAAGCTCTAAATTTACAGATGACCGTCAAGTTGGAAGTGTATTTTCTTCTGACAGAATAGAATTTATTTATGTAACACCAGCATTGGGAAAGACTTTTAAGCAGTTAGGAAAATTTAACTATGTGTCATCTTTTAGAAATTATTAGTGTATCAATCTGATGGAAAGCAGCTTTGTTCTATCTTAACTCCTATACACTTCAGTTTTCATTAGAATGCCTCTTATTACAGCAATAGTACTTTTATGTTTGGTTACTGAGATGATGATATGGAAAGGACATGGTACAGAAATACACATGCAGTTTCTATGTTTCAGTTTCTTTGTCAATTATTTTTTAATCCTATTTGCATTCAAGTTGTGTTTCTGTACAAGCATCCCTTGTACAACCCATGCTTTCTTTTATTGGACTCTATTGTGCTGTCAAGCCTGGTTTAAAATACAGTAATCTCATAGGTGCTTACAATTATGAACATCTTCTGAATTCACAAACATATTAAGGATGTGTAGGTAGCAAATTAGCTGAGAATCTCTACAAAATGCACTTACAGTAAATATCCTCCTTTTAGAGAAGCAGGATGCCTTTAAAAGTCAACAGTTGTTTGGGAAGTACTTTATCACGTTTACGAAGCACTGTATCACATTTATGGCACACAGTGTCATGATAAGTTGCCCAAAGTGCCTGTCAGCTTGCCTTACAAACTGAAAAAAAAATGGACAGCTCAAAAGATTACCTTAAAGAGCAACAAGCAATCTTCAAAGGTTAGCATATTTTTCTGTTTTTCCATGAGACTCAAGCAATATCATTAAACTTTCTGTTTCTCCCGTTTAATTTTTTTCAGTGTAATTTAATGGAAATAGCCTATTTTAATTTCAAACCACAAAATGTTATAAATAAAGGCATTTTTAAAAGTAAATAAATTTTAGGAGTTTTTTTTTAAAGCATGCAGCTGTTCTAACACAAGGGATCGTACTTAGCTATTTTTTTTAATAAAAACCACAAAGAGGTCAAAGACTCCAGATTTTTTTTTAATATCCATTCACATTTAATGCAAATTCCAGCAATATATTCATGTTATTTCTTTAGGCACCTTCAGAGTGCCAGCAGGTAATTGAGTAATCTGAGCCAATACTGCCTGTGTCAGGAGCCTAAATACCCCGAGGATGACATTTGGAGCTGACTTACCGTGCACTCCTCTTTCACAACTAAGAGGGAGATGAAACTGTCAGTAATGTAAGAAGCCATAAGTAAAGTGCTAATAAAAGCCATTTTTTTGCCAAGGATTTTGATCATTGTGAATCCTCCCAAGGAATCTACTTTGATTTGACCAAAACATCGTTAATGTGTACTGCAAACAGAGTGTAACAGGGAACAAGATGGCATTTCACAGAGTCAAGAAAACATAGTTCTTGGGACTATTAGTTCCCAGAATCAGACCTCTACTTTTTATGTTGCTGTTGAAAAGGAAGCCGCTATCTCCAGAGCTGAAAAAGTGTTTTAATAGCAGACTCCACCATAAGTTAGCTAGAAGAAAAACAGTGATTTCTGTGGCAGTGTTAGCCCTGAGAATTTTGACGTGTGAATTATTCCTCCTTTAGCTGTTAACATGACACAGCAATTATACTATCAACAGTAACACTTTTTTATTATTGTTGCTAAACCAAATGAGAAAGAAAGTAAAATGAAACTCAAGGGGATTGGTCTCCCAGGGCAGGAATACAAGAGGTCATAGACTTTGTGCAGAAAAAGACTGACAATTTAATATGCTGAAGAAGGGCTTCAACTTTCTAAGTTTGGACAAGTGCTTTTCTAGAATGTGTCCATCATGCATGCCTGTTCTGGAACTGCTGTGATATGGTCCCCCTAACAATTACCTCCTACATTGTCAGCTATTATCTGCCCCAAAAATGTTGTTTCTTACATTTGAGAACATGTGAATCAGTTTCTCCTTTTATGACATGGATTTTATCTGAGATTTGCCTCTCCCTGGCACTCAAGCTAGATACTTGAGGTTGCTTGGGCTTAGCCTTTCTTAGAGCTACTTGACTCAACAGTTTGCTATCAATATGTGTTTTTTCCTACAAAGGACTGTAATGCTTTCTATACAAGGCAGGTGGGAATATGACCCCCTTATGCATGCCTGTGTGCCCAAGCCACATGCACCAAGTTAGGAACCAGTGATTAATCTGGGGAAAACTTTTGACAATATTTCTTAGGAAAAGTCATTTATCTAAATGCATAAAGAATCAAAAGTCATCTTTGCAGTCTTTTCCATTGGAGGGGTAAAAACACAGAATGTTTTACTACAAATGAATTCTTTTTGGTCTGACTTGTCAGGGTCGAAGACCACATCACAACTTAAGCACTCTGTAACTGCTCTTAGAGCACTTTGTGGTCACACGGCTTTGCCCTCTCTCCTGGCCATTCCTCTGCCCTTCTGCTCCACATTTACATGCACCTGTTTCCCCATTAACACCTCGTTAAGGCACACACCTGCTGTGGTTTCACTTAAACCCACTGCACTGCAGCCATTAACCCTGTGTGTTTCATTATAAGGCACTCGGCACAATAGGAGCACTGAGTAAGGTTCACTAATGAGTCATGAAGCCAAAAAAAATTGGGTTGTATGGGTGTCCCCTTTTGGTTCAATTTCTTCACACTCCGCTATTTAATAATTGATTATGTATTAAGTATATTTTCAGGAAAAAAGTACATAAGTGCACATGCATTAAATCCAGCTGAAACAGCACAGTTTTGAGACAAAACACTAATGGATAGAAATCCAATACATATTTATAAATTGTAAGAGTGGCAACATTGAAACCACTGCTCTAGGGTGTAGGAGATCTTACTTCTATTCTGAAGTTTGTCAAACATCTGCAGCTTCACCAGCAAGTTGTATAATCTATCTGTGGTTCCAGAAAATGAAGTGGGTCAGCGTATCTACTGAGGCCAGGATATGCATGCACAGCCTACCAAAAAAAAGAAGTGCAAAGCAAAGTACAAACCTCTACAGCATCAACTGTGCTGAAAAAAAAAATCCAAAATAAGAATGTTCATTAGTATTTGCAGAAAAAGGAAACAGTTGTGGGAGTAACTACTAAGGCTGATCTCAAGTTCAGAATCAAAATTGTCATGGCAATTTCTCCAGCAGTTTCACTGACTTTGTTTCATAATCTTCAATTACATTGTGACTTGATCAGGAAGATAAACTACATACATAGACTGGATAAACATGACAGGTGATTGTTCCCTAACTGTGTAATCAAGAAATACCACAATCCATTATTTGATCATAATCCTGTGAATCTCCTATAAGAAAAACGTAAGCTCTGGAGCTACTTTTGTGTCAGAACCTCATCTCTTTGTTAGACAACTACATAAAACTACTGAATATGATACTTTAAGAGCACAGTAAGAGGGCCGCTCAGATGTATCCATATATTTGATAAATGATTTGCTGCAAATTACATTAAGTGGCCACAGGTCAGTACTTCTTACTAAACACCCATACAGAAGGGTAATTTGCTGGGTAATAGCTTTTCATCACTTCTTTATCAGGGACTATTGCAGAAGACACAAGAGATGCTCTTTCAAATTTCATAGTGCTTTTGTTGCTCAGTAATATAGGTCTGTGTATGTGCATAAACTTACTGTGTGGGAAACTCAGATCTCTATGTCATTTGCATTGAAATTCTATTTGCAATACCTATTTCAACAGCTTGAGATAAATTTTAATGGGAGGCCTGGATTTTACAGGGATCAACTCAAAGAGGTTAAAATTCCTAAAAGTGTAGTAAATTTAACATTTGACTTTAAATACATAAAATACCATTTTTTTCCACTGTATTTTGATAACAGTTTTCCCCTTGGAATCTTACTCTCTTGTGGAAACCTCTTTTTATTCTTGCTATTCACTTAGTCATTCTGAAGATATTTACAGAATCATAATATATAGAAAAACCACCTTACTCTACACAAATGGCAGTTCTTCCTGCACCTCTCTTTCCAGATATTTACTTGGAATGGGGATGATAATCCTTTTAAATATTAAAAGTACTAATGTGCCTTATAAGGTGATCCACATATAAACCAAGCCATTACATCTGGCCATGGACTTTATACATTTCTTCAGCAGGGAAACCCACCAATGGGGTGTTTTTAATAGGCATTGAAAGCTCCACTTCATTATTCACTGAGTTGAACTGACATTGGATTTGATTCAGTAAGGACCACTAACTGCATAAACAGACGTCAACTGCTATTTGGTCTGGTGGCCATGGACTGGAGAAATAAATGGAAAATCTAAAAAGGAGCACAGAACTAAAGATAGGGATCTTCTTCAAATGACAGGAGGATGAGCTTGTTAGTAAAGTTTCCAGTATATCAGGTCAGTATGTTTCAACATGCATCTGGAAAGAAGAAAATGGAGGGTGGGCTTTTCCCTGGAAAGGAGACATTCAACAGTAATACAGTACTCTTTAACTCTTTCTGAGAAATGCATCATTCCCATTTCACATATCATAGTCAGTATTTGCTGATATTCCTCAAAGAATACTATGTAGCTTACCACACTCATTAGCTAACTGGAGCATGCAGAGATAGAACCCATTGAAGTCAATGGAAAAAGTTCTATTGAACTCTGTGAACTAAACCTTCAGGCCTAGCTAGGTAGGCAACAGGGGCAGACTGTTATGTTGGCAGTAAATCATGCAATCCATTAACTTCTAGTGGCAACTCTGTCTACATATGTTTTCTCCATCATAATCCCATATTCATATGAGTTATGTAAATATCTGTCTGACTACAGCAGCAAAGGTTGTGGCTTGTTCTACTAAGCCTGTTATAAATATATGTTGAATGACAAAATCTTCCCTAAATTTCTTAGTCCTAGGCTTGTCCCTGAATGCTTATGCTTTCTCTTTCTGCTCTCATGGTAAAAAGAGAGAGATATCACATACTAGACAGAATTATCCCCTATGAAACATTCTGTTCTGTATGGTGGAAATATAACTATAATGCAGAACCAACAAAATGCTGAATGTCAAAAGCAGGGAAGGGAGGCTGGACATCATGTGTTAGGTGCTGGAGGAGACAGACAAATAGAGTACAGTTTGGGGGACAGTTTCGTATTATAGCTAACCCAGTGTAGCTGTAAGCTCTTGCTGGGAGCAGCAGCCCTACTCCTCCCTCTCTCTGCCCCAGCTGCAGGGTTTGCACTTTCTCTTGTATTGGACTGAGCTGCACAGTCTCCTGACTGCACAGCAACTCAATCCAAATGAGCGATTTGATTTAAAGGGGTGGGAGGAGGGCAGGGGAAATGAAAAAACAATAAAAATCATGAAACTGGCAGTTGTATGACATACGTTGCAGCCACAGTCATTTGACTTCATGCAAGCCTCATAAGCCTGATGGCTGAGAGCAGCCAGGAGAGTGGGATGGTGCAGGTCCTTTCCTTTCAGGAGCAACTTACAGATACACCAGAAGAGGAGGAAAGTAAACCAGCAGCCTTTCAGTTATGTTATGGGAGCAGCAGACCAGGGAGCAGACCTCATTGCCCTGAAAATCCATTATAAAAAAAAAGTAGTTTAAAGAGAGCTTTAAAGCCACTCACGACCCCAACTCTCCTACAAGGGGAGAATAGTCACTGAGAATTGCAGTCTTTTATTACACTCTTGCTCACTCCCCGAGTCTGGAAGATCATGAGTCCCTTAAACTTTCATTTAATTCAGCAGAAGCTAATGACATTCATATTATTGGGACTTAAAGTTTTAAAACTTGCTCATACTATAAAATACTCTACCTCTAACCAAGTATACTTATCATTATTGGGAATTATGTAAATAAAATCCAAATCACCTATCAAACAGTTTTATACTGGGGAAATAGAGTCTCAGTTTAAAATGGCATTTTTAAATTTATGCAGTTTAATAAAACAATAAATTTCCATTTTTCTGCCTTTATCATTATGAAGCTTAAAGCCAGTTCCATGCGTGGCACCTACTTGCATTTCACTCACGGGTTTATTACAATGAGCACCACTTTAAATTAAAACCTTCACATTTTCAAAGGAAAATAAAGAGTTAATGATTTCAGAATTATTATTCTTTTCCACACAATCCCATAAAAATTTCCCAATGAAAAAGCTAATAAACCAATGGCGAGACACTTACATATGCAAATATGTTTCCGTGAAAGAGTTAAAGTGCTTTATAATATAAATTTGCTTTCAGTGCCAATATAATTAGATTGTAACAAGCAAACCCCTGCAACATAACACAGTGAAAATTTGAAAATTTGATTCTGCCTGGCAAACAACCAAGTCCCTGCGTGTGCACAAACCTGACATTAATAAGCTACAAGAGATTACATGATTTAGAAAAGAAGCACTTGGTGTTACAAAATCAAATAATAGATCTCTAGGCTATAATTAGGAGAATTGGGATTCAACAATGAAGTCATAATAATGTAATTTAGCTGTAAGTAACAGAGCCATGGAGTCACATTAGGAGGTGTGATCACATCTTTCAGCAAAGCTCTGCTGTGTAGACTTATTGCTGTTCAGTTTAGTCTAGTACACAGCAACCTGTTGGCACAGAGCTCAGGCTGACAGCCTCTTGTTCTCTAGGTGCAGTATGGCAAAATGCCACCCATGCATTTTTAATTCAGTCCTGTGACTTTTAAGTCAAAACAATAAAATTATATATACTGAGTGCAGAGTTGCCTGTGAATATTTGTATAAATTACTGCACAGCATGGGTTTAGGGGCCGTTTGGAACAAATATATTAAAAAAGAAAAAAAAATGCAAAATAAACTCTGAAGCAGGGTGTTAGGTTTCTAGTAGGCTTGATGAACATGTACTCTTCAGCTACTTTATTAATCTATTTCTATGGTTAGGAATTTACTCCATATCTGCAACTTATTACAGCTGTAGTCCTGATTCTCTTTTGCTCAGTTCTTTACACTAGTGTGGAATGGTTGGATTGCCTGCTCAGCCCAGAATGCAGGTGTTACACAGCCAGTGGAAGTGGCTGACAAATGTTACTGAAAGATGCACCTCACCAGAGTCCCTCATTCAGCCACAGACGCAGCGCTGCATCCACCAGGCATGAAAGGCAGCCACGCCAGCTGGCCCAGTTGGAGGGAGGTGCCAGGGAAACTCCAGGCAGGCAGGCAGGCAGGCAGTATGCAGCTACTCATGTCAGTGTTGACACGATATCAAACCCAACTCTACAATTTTTGTGAAAGTTACCATTTGATTTAGGCTAGTGCAGAGGAATACTTTGTACCAGCAGCCCCTTTCCTCAATCTCTGTATTGTATAGCTAAGACCCTTTCTTTGGTCTATTGTCAGTTTAAGCTTATTTCAAACATTGTGACCACAACTGTTTCTTTGTTATTTGCTTGTCATAACTAATAAACTAGATATGTCACAATACTTTGTTGATTTTCCCTTTTAGGAGCTGGTGTCTAATTAGAAGTGAAATCCTGCCTGCTCAGTCACTTATCAGCTGATTATTTTCTGCTCTCCATGCACGTCATGTTGTTTATATTATCATCTTGGGGCTGTCTCAGAGAGCCCTGTGTCCCGTCCTGCCTTCCGCAGGCCTCCTAGAAGCAGCTGAACTAGACCCAATTCCCTGAGCTCGCTCCACAGCATGAGTAGGGCACCTCAAACAGCCCAGTTTGTGTCCAGACTTGAAATCTGACTTGACTCAGAAAAGACAAACTGAATTTTAGTTGGTTATTGGCTTATAAGGTGTTTAAATCAACAGTTTTGGCCTTAGGGAAAGGGATGTTAGTGTATTGATTTGCTTTTTTTTAAATTTTGTAGCCTACCAAATAATGAAAGAAACAGGCATCAACTTTGCATCTGGACTGCCAAAAAATTCCAACATGTTTGGAATAAAACTTTGAGATGGGTTGATTGCTTCTTCCTATGGCCTCAGAAGCTAGGGTCAGTAGTCCAACAGCATTCCCATCTTTTTGCAAAATCTTCTGCTTCCACTCAGTCTTCAGTGTAACAATAGCAGTCACTTGTTGCTCTTGTTAGTTCCATTTTATTTTTATTTGCAGTTTCTTCCAATTACTGTTTATTTTATCAGTTCTTTATGGTTTTGCCATTTTTTGTTTTGATGACATTTTGATTTGTTTCAAACTGCCCTTTATTTTAATTTTCTTCCCCAAGCATGTTGAATTTATGGCCTTTTCTTTTATTTCTTTTATGCTTTTAAATGATCTGTTTGTTTTATTTCCTTTATTTGCATAGCACTTACTTTTCATGACCTTTTTGTTGCTGCAGCTGCTGCTGCTTCTGGACTGCTGGTGTTGTTTTTCTCCCACTTATCCACCAGGAAATGTAGAGTGAAAGGAAACCAAATCCCTGAGAAAACAAGTATCCAAACACAAAATCTTTTCGGATATGTATTAATTTTTATTATTCTACAATCTCCTAAAGGTGTTGGGAATTCTTGAAGTGTAGAATCTAAAATAGTTTCTTTCTTTTTGAAAGAAATGTATTATAGGAACTGCATGTTCCTATGTAAAAATCACACCCTAGCAACATCCTTTGGGCTGGTTTAGTATTTTGGCAGCTCTTCCAGGAGCAAAGACATTTATAATGGACGTAACATCAAGGAAATTCTAAAATGTAGTGGTGTGTCTTCAACTTTTGCTGTACTCATGGCTAATATAAAATAATGCATGGGCATTTAAAAATGAATATACTCTCAGTTAGTGAAAAGTCTCATAGGAAATGTCTTGAGGACATATGCTTAATCATGGCTAATGAGTGTGTGCTACCTGACAGAGGCATTTGCATATTTCACACATAGGGAATGTTTGTGTATGTGTGTTCCTGCCTATAGGCTATGTATATATATTCATTTTTATACACATGCACACACACATGTTTATGAAAAAAATATATTTTTGTCATCTGGTATTGTCACCTGCGTTTTTTAGCTACCTAACATGAGGATCTGTGTCTATAATGGCCTGTGTCCATTATACATAATGTTACTCAAATTGAGGTATTAATACTAGGTGTGTTTGCAACAAATAATTTTGGACCGAGTTTACTTTTATTCTGCAGAAGCTGATGCTGCTTCTGAGTTTTCTTAGTGAAATTATTGATATCTGAATTATTCCTGAAATGGATTCTGTCATTCACAGAAGGAAGAAAACAACCCCCTCATTTCTTTTAAAGCTGTTGCTATTATTCTTTTAACAACAACAAAAGTCTCAATATTATATTTCATTTCATTCCATTCCTCATTTCATAGTGCTGTGGCACAAATTGACATTTTGCCAGAATTTTGCCAGAAATACAGAAATTTGCATGCTAGGTGTTTTGCAGTGACCTGCATTAGCAACATACTTCTTGGATTCTCTCTCTGCCCCATTTAAAAGTTTTATATTGCTCCTTCTAACATTGGTGTTTGCACTATTTTGTGTCTTTATGTGTGTAATAGAAAATGTATAAATTTACACATCCACACTCACCTATAATGAGCCAAAACCAGAAGAGCCTCTGCCTCAGCTTGTTTGCACATTACAGACATTCTAGGGAATGAAATCTGAATGTCGTTCAAAGAGAAAGCATGTGACTCAGCCCCAGGGCAGAGGATAGTCATATGCAACAGGTTACATTATTTTACATAACTTTGGGTGAAAAAAAAATAAGCTACTCATGTCAATGCAGGAAACATTTTAGGATACTTAAGGATTAAACTGAATGTTTTTCCTCACTGCTTCATGCATGTACTTCAGTGTACTTCACTACAGTATATTGTTTACGCCATAATTAATGCAGTCTCTTTCTCACTTTCCCTAATATAATCCATCACACATGGCATAGAAAGACCAAGGGGTTGGGAGACAAGTTACACCAATGGGCTTGGTTAATTGTATGCAACCATTTCCTCAAGACAGTCTGGACCAAGGGAAAGTAATGTTTTGGAGAGGACAGTCTAGCTTGCAGAGGGAGCCTCAATGCTCTAAGAGCGTCCTACCCATAGCACAACTCAGACGACAGCCTCATGTTCTCAGCTACTCAGTCTTTGCCACTGGACTTTTGGGTAACCTAAAGAAAAGAACAAAGGGCTTACACCACAATGAAGGTCAGCAGGAAAGGAATGCGGGCCATGGTAGTGCGGACAAGATGACACATTTTTAAGCTGATTTTTAAGCCTCTTTCCTGCATAATTTTCTTCTCTGCTCACAGGAGAAAAGCTAGCAGTCGTGGTGGTGGTGTCTGAGTATATGGGAGATCTACAGTGAATTATGCCAGAGCAGTTAATTCTGCAGAAGTGTAGGACCTCTTTTTGTATGCTCTAGTATGTGCATGAAGTGGATCGTATACTTTTTTAAAAGTCCTTTTTCTTTTTTGCATGAATAAAAATGCCTGAGTCAAATTCCATGATTCTCCTTCTCTGGGAAGAATAACTAGGAGAGGAATTCCCACCACTTAGATGCTGGTTATAGGCAGTACTCTTATAGGAAAGAGTAAATGAACCCCTATACATAATAGCATCTCTGGATTTGATCTCTGATGTAGCTTAAATAAAACAAACATTAGAAATATAAAGGAAAATGTGTTTGAAGTTCCTCAAGTATTATAGAAATGCAAGGCAAAGAAATTCTTCAGGAACATCCACAGCTGTAGTTGTGCTGGAATTCATAACCACATTATAATTTGCCTTATATCAAGTTTGTCTGAACACTTGTAGTGCAGTCCCTTGTAGGACTTTATTCAAAAGTCAGAGTTCTGTATCTCTTAGTTCAAATGACATTCAGAGCAGACCTTCTTAACACTGATCCCACTAGTGAAAGCCACACTTGCTTTCATTAAAGCCTTCACATATTACAGAGTCCATCACTGATGCATTTCCTGGCTGAAATCCCATTAAGAAGTTCTGTCAAGTGCTACACTGAAGAGGGAGCAGTTACACAAGTTTAGGAATGGGTTTCCTGTAGTTCCCCCCTTGTCCTCTAGGAATTGCTGTCATTTAGTAGCAGCCATTTTTCGCACTTTATTCACCACACACATACTCTCACTGCACACACGTGTATACTCTTACAGATGACATGCAGCAATTAATATTTTTGAAGTGCCCAAAACCATGTGAGGCCTTCTACCAAATACACATCATGAAGGCTGCTGCATACACATGGGTGTCTCAGGTTTGGCTTAGTTTTTTACTAACTCTGGACTGCTTTTTTTTCTTTCTTCTTAGAGCTTTCTTAGCAAAGGAAAAAAAAAACTGCAAAGAAAAGAACTTAAAAGAAACTGAACTGACTTAAAAAGGAATTATATTTTCTAATATCTACAAACACGTATGCAATTTACACACTATGTGGACTCCACTTCAGGGGAAAGGGAAAAAGGGGGAAGGGAATGGGCAACAAGAAACAAGATGAAATGAAATAAAACAGAACAAATTAAACTAATGAATACAATTAAAAACTTCAAGAAAGGAGAGGAACAGGCAACGATACAATCTCACTAATGTCTAAAGCCAGGAAAACACTAACAGAGACACTGGACCGTTTAAGCTCTTCTGTTCTCTTTGAGCTCTTGGAAACAGGAAAAAGCTACTCCTTTTCTTACTTTTACGTGGAAAACACGTGTGGAATACTTTGTAATGTCTACTTCCTTAGTTACACTGGTTACTGAGGAAGCCATGGATCAAACCATGGATCAAACCTATTACATTCTCTCAGACTCTGATCCTAATAACCTCATCCAAATCTCTCAAACATGAGCTGAAAGACTTCCTTTGACAGCACCAATGTGGATCAGGCCTAATTACCTAATGGATCAGCTCATGGTCTTTTATACGTCTGTCAGGCTGAGTACTTAAAAAAGATAAAACACACCTACTGCAACACAATACTACATTTCAGACTAGGGCTCCTAAACTGAGAGTGGTATGTGGAAAAAGTCCTTATGCAAAACTCAGACTGTGTTCACTACTGCTTTGCACTTTGGGTTGGGTTTTTTCAGCACAGCAAAGGCTTCAGAATAGCAGTTAGCTGTATAGCTAACTAAACTCCTTTATTATTAGGCAAATTAATTTTGCATATAAATTATTTAAATTTAATCTGTGATTAGGTCTACATATGAGCAATGATTTCACTATAGAATAACCATTTTCTTTTTTAGAGAATTACACATGATAGATAAATGAATAAAAACTTGTAGCAATGTGTTTTGAGATACATACTGTGAAGCATTCTTACCAGAAACCTTAGAAATCACAATATTCCCTATGATCCCCCTAGTCTGCATAACTGTAGTCTTTTCTTTTTCTTTCAAAACATGAAATGCATTTTATGCAACAATGCCTCAGATGAGACACAAACTCAACAGAGCTTACAAATATTAGACATTAACTCTTTTCATAGCCTTGCTTCAGCTAACAGGCCTTATTGGTGACTGTAGATGCACTGATATTTTGTAAACCCAGTTTTTTGATTAAAATTCATGAATGATATCTCACTTGCATAAATAAATCAAGGCTGCAAAAAATAAAGTTTAAACATACATACATTCTTACTATTATTTTGCCAAAACGACACACAGCATGACTACAAATGTTGCTGTAATACAGTAATTGTGAATCAAATTTGTCTTGCTAAATTGCTGGTAAAGGGGTGAGTATGTACCCATGGACTTAATAGCATATTGCCTATGGTTATAGCATTACTGAGCACTGACAAATTCTACTGGATAGTGAAGTGACATATCACAGTGAAAATAGTGCTCTTGTCTCACAGCTAACTCACAGAGATATCAATGCCTGTTACCACTGTAATAGCTAAGCCAGGCCAAACCGTGTGGGGAAGGTGCTACAAGTCAGTTGCTCTGATCCATGCTTATGTATAACATTCCTGGCAGAAATCATCACACTGAATTTGCTAGTGCTACAATATGCATGGGGATTTAAGGAGTAAGACTTAACCTGTCTGGAACACTTTTGTCTTACAGTGCTGTTTGATCATTCCTGAAAATTTTTAAGGGAAAATCCTACTGATTTTCTCAACATTTTAACTGAATTGTCTATTGCTGGCTTTCTAGTGGTAGTGAAGGAGGAGGAAAGAGAGAGAAGAAACAAAGAAATGTGGTAAGTACTGTTGCTACATTTTTCCCTCAGAATAGCAAAAAGATTTTGTGTTCTTCTGTAGCCTATATCTTATATTGCATTCAGTAGTGTCTGACCTAGATCTTGATTCCTTAACATATCTCACCCTGAAAAAATTGAGATTATATTTATTTTTGAGTATCACCACTCATCATGACCACTGAAAACTATGCTACTTTTTCAGCAGCATGTGCCCCTACCCACCTTAAGGAATACATCTGTGTTGACAGAGGCTTAGGATCCACTTAGTCTTCTACACAAAGGCAAGTGACTGCCATGTAGAGCTGTATAAGGAACTTACTACGAGTAGCTATGGGTGGTTGCTGCCTTTTTGCATCCAGGAATTACGTGTCAAAGGAGTCACAACCGTTATCAGGCTGCAGATTCTTGTTTAAGACACTCAGACCTGGAATAAATAAAGTAGCTAGCATACAATAGACTGACCGGTCTAGTTTGTGAATGGTCAGGAAGAAGTCAACTTTTAAAGGCCTAGCTATGCTAGCGTCATTCATGGTGACAAATCCACTTACAACCTGTCTTCATTAGTATCAGTAGAGTAAGTTCTGAGAGCAAACAGCCACACAGAAAATACAGAAAATTAAACCCCCACATCTGTAGATTTCTTTTTAATTCTATTAATAGCCTCAGAAGTCTGCTCAAGTGTCTCAGCATTTGCAAACAATAACAAACAGGGCAGGGGGGGCGGGGGGGGGAGGGTTGTATTTTCACATGAATAAATATTCATAAGCATATTCTTGTCTGTTTCTAATGCTGGGTGTGATTCTACTAAATGGTTTAGTTGACAACCTCATATGAACCAACAGGTCATCACCTCCCAGAATGACTACTCCCTGGTTACTTATTTTTCTTCCTTCTCTATCCTAGCAGTTTCCTAATTTCTTCTCCAGTAGAGCTGCCTTGTTCAAAAAACCAGACTGCATAAACTGTAAGCCTATTTCTTGCACATCCACTTAATCATTACATTTAAAATTAATAATTAGCCAAAATATTCATAATACAGTTTCTGATCCATAAAAAGTCCAACCATCACATCTAGAGGCCATCTTACTATTTTTTTTATCATAGAATATGCTGAGTCGAAAGGGACACACAAGGATCACTGAAGTGCAACTTCTGACCTTGCACAGGACACCCCCAAAATCACATCCACTCCTTGAACTCTGTCAGGCTTGGTTCTGTGGCCACTTCTGTGGGGAGCCTGTTCCAGATCTCAGCCACCCTCTGGGTGAAAAATCTTTTGCTTGTATCCAGCCTAAACTGCCCTGACTCAGCTTCATTCTACAATGGTGATAGGTTTCTATGCCTGATCCCATGGGCTGTCCGCCTATGAACTATATCACAGAAAATGATAGATGAGAATGCAAAAAGCACTGAGAATAGAATGTTACCCTCTTATATAACCAAGATATCCAAGAATGTGATTTTCTTTTAGTATGTGTTTTTCAGAAGAGGATTCCATGGGAAGTGCGAGGAAAAAAGTCAAACAAATACATGCATTCACTGAACTAAAACTTCCAAGTCTGAAAAGTCTACATGAATGAACAGCTGTGATGTGCACAAGACAGCCTGGCACTAATGAATAGCATTGCCAACATGCTGATTTCCTATGCTGCATGTAGCCATTGAAAAGCTAATACATTAATGGTGTACTACTAATATAAATTAAAAACTAAAGACATACAGCTTTCAGTCTGCCTTTCCTTCTGTTACTTATTTTGTACTGCATGAATGAGTTATTACCTTCTTGTTTCCCTGAGATGTTGGTTCACAAGGGTAGAGTGAGCAGACTCAATTTCACTGAAAGTAATGGAGTGAGATTATCCAGAATTATTTCCAGTGGGCTGAGTTTGTTACATTCCTTCTGTTGTGAGAATATAAGTAAAGAACTAAACACCTTTACTGAAAGCTGAGAATCTTTATAGTCATCACCTCTTCCTATTTCCTTGGATTAGTCCAGCATTTTGGGTTTAGCCATGCTCAATTAACTCATCCAGGAATTGGTCCAGTCAGAAACAGTTGATTTAAGTGAGATAAACTGGGCATCTGCCTGGAAAAAAATGATTATCCAAAATATGCTTTCATCATGAGAAAATGAACTGTGCTATCTCCATATTTAAAAACATATGCTTCTAAATAGATCCACTTTCTATGGAAGCTTAAGAAATAGAAAATAGCAACATTGAATCTGAAACTGAAACAAGAGGTAGAAAGTCAAAATCTGGTAACCAGTGTGTTAACATTTTAACGTACTGAAACTTGAACTGGGTACTAGCACCTTCATCAAATCACTATATAAACTCTTTTGAATTAAAGAGCAATAAAACCAACCGCTGCAGAAGTGATTGAAATATGCTGGGTGCTTGCATGTGTTTGTACTGGTGGTAATAAAAGTGCTGCCATATTTAGTCACTGATTTGCTTTAGGAAAGTAATAAAATCAGCTCACAACACTCGCCTGTTTTGTTTCAATTACTGAAGATTTTTCTCTTAAAAAATAGATCTAAAATTAGAAACATGGTTAATAATTAAGAGGGAACATTCATGGCATTGGAGAACACAAGGCAATAAATATCTTTTGTGTCTGATTAAATGCTGAATTGAAGCTGAAGCTGATGATAACCTCAGAAGCTCTTTATTACAAGTGAACACCGATGTTTCAGATATTATTGCTATGATACTGGAATATGAATCAAGATAATAACAGGGAATAATAAAGCATAGTTTATTTGAGGTTTCTTTTTTCCTAATCTCAACTGCATTTGAAAATATTTTGCTATTACTTTTTAGGTCACTAAGACATTAGATAATTAATACACAATTAACAGCAGAACTAAAACTTTGTATTTTCAAATGGGCCTTAGTCCAGACTCTGAGAACAAGCACATACAGGTGCAGTGAGTAGATTTGAAGTTTCTACATATAATACCTGTTACTGGTTTCCCCGCAGTTCATCTTTGGACATTAAAGAAGTCAAGAGCTGACTATACCCTCCAAATGAGATGGGTGATGGAAATCCATGTTGCAGATCTAATTATTTATATCACTTAAAAACACCTGTTGACAGATGTAAAAAGGTGGTTTATTTTCCAGGATGGTCAAATAATCATATCATAAAATATATCTTCATATAATCACATTTTAATATACTTATTGGAAATGGTTAGGCCTCAAGTGAATCTCACAGCCTATCCAAAGTACCCATTTGCAAGTAATAAAGGAAAATTTGCCAATAATCTGTGGTAAAATATGAACAGTTCTGCTAATTCAAGTAGCGCAGATGCAGCATGGGCCAATTTAGAAAATACATAAAGCCAAAAGGCTACTAGAATCAATTCAATTTGTGCTGAAGTCACTGAAATATTGTCTTTAGATGTCGCACAGCTATGTACGGTTTACAAAAGAAAATAGGAGCTAACCAATCTATAAGGAGCAGACATGCAAAATGGTCCCTAATGCTCCCCATGGAATCCAGATTCAGGAAAAAGAAAAAAAATTAAAAAGAAAAAAAAATGGAATAATAGATGTACAGTAAACCAAATAAAGTAATTTCTAAATGACTGGAGAGCAACGAGTACATGAAAAATGCCTTTGGGTACACCATCTGTTTATCCATTCCATAATATACCTTTTCATCACAATTACCTAAAGTGGTATATTTGTGTTTCTGTAATGTATGGAATTCATTACATAGTTTTGCAATGAAATTATCACACTGTGGCTGGGACATCTGCACCCTGTCATATATCATTCTATTCATTTCTAGTTAATTTAATCTTAATATCTGCCTACATGACAAGACAGATGTTCAGCTACACTGTATCTTCCATAGTTTTCTGCTTTGAAGAAACTTTAAGTCACTGAAAGAACTGACATCTTTCAAACAGACATATTACGAGTTTGAGAAGTATGCATGTGCAGATGCGTGTACATGTATGTTTGTGTTTATATGCCATGATCTTTTTTTAAGAAATGTGTTTTACAAAAGAAAAATCTTGCACAGAAACTCTTAAATATAAATATTTTCCACTCCATGAACATAATTCTCTTTTGAAAAATGTGCTTTAGTAATATTTTGGTATATTTGTTTAAAATATTCATAAATACAGAGTATTTATTTTGAATTAGCTTTCACCTCTCTTGCCTTGAATGAGAGTGATATTTTGTCAACATTGCTGATTATAAATTTTGTGCCAGTGTTCCTTTTTGCCTTTTGAGCCTTGGCGCTCCAAACTTCACATGGCAATCAGGCTTTATGACCAGTGGTGCTGCACGTCATGTCAGACACGAATAGGCCAACCAGAAGCACATTACTTTCCATGTGTGTTAAAGTTGTTAACAGCATCATATGTATGAATCTATGCCATGGGGCAGCTGTAGGATGCACAGAAACTTGGAGCACACCCAGCTGGGATAAGGTGTGTTGACCACAAATGTAAAGCATTTGCTTTTTATCACTGTTGTCACAGTCCTCTTCAAGTGGTGCTTTCAAGGCCATCAAAGGGTTTTGATGTGCCTTCCACTTACAGTACTGGACCTTCAGACCAGATTCACAGAAGGTCTTAGGAAGACTTTGATATCTATTCCCCAGTCAGCTCCCAATTTACCACTCTTCATTCCAATCTTAACATCGACACAGTAAATTACTTTAAGCAGAACAGCACCAAACCATTTTCTCATTTTAACCTAACTGAAGTCACACTTGTGACTTTGTGGTTTACAAATCTACAGCTCTGAAAACCAAATCACTTTTTTAGGTACACTCATGCATGTTCCCAAAATCTCATCACTATCTTATTAAGCTGCTAGCTGGGTAAATACTGTGACTATCATCTGATTGCATTTTGCTACTGCAGGTGCTTAGGGGCTTCCAGATTGGGTAAAAAAGGTAAAAAATGTCCAACACAAGTCAGAAACACAGAACCCTCTACTGAAAGGAGTTACTTTCATGTTAACTATTTTTCAACACTTTTGAAGAATTTGTAAGTTTAAATTCTATGCCTGTAAGCTGCCAGATAAGCCAGAAGTAAATTATACCCAGCTGTTGTGTTGGATAACAGCAACAGATTGTGTAATGGACATCCAGATAAAAACAAACATGAATTGATTTAGAGTATTAATTATCTAAAAATGGTAACTGCATTTCAAGTTGTTTGGCCAATGATATATAGGGTGAAATAGTTCAGTTAGCTTATATGCACCTCTGGCATTAAAACAATTTTAAGAAAAAAGCTCTGGAATTGCATCTACCCCTTGGAAGGGATTCTTTTAGTGTCTTCATACTTCTTTAGGGTTGTGATATCATGATACTTCTGTTTAAACAAAACTTTTTTTTTTTGTATTGCAGACAATTTAAAGCAGGAATACACTGAACTCAAACTAGAGACTGGCTAACATTTTTTAGCATCCATCTGTATTTTAAAATTGAATGTTTGTTTCATCTTAATCAGTAGACATTGTTTTTCTTCTTGAGCCTATGAACTTCAGAAAACAAAAAATCATTTGGTTATTATGTATGTTGTTGGTATTTTGACATCACTTTCAAAGCTTCATAAAGATAGATTTTAAAAAAAAATCAAATTGCTGTTGAGGTGTTTCAAACTAATAATAACACAATGAACTCCAGTATCACTGGACTGCTTGTTGATTATATAAGCCTCTCTGCAAATAATATAGCATGTGACATTTGCTAACAATTATCAGTTGTGTCTATTTCCACAGGCTTAGGAAAGGAAATAACTGTGGTATGTGCTGGCAAATATAGGATGTTCTGACACTGTGACATAAGACCTTCAGTTTTTCAGTAGTGACCGCTACATTTTGGATGCCAAGAATATGGCTTCAGTAACAGCTTCAGTGAAACTTCCCTGTCACCAAAAATCTCAGTAGTTACCAATGACAAGTTCTTAAAAACCCAGCCTTCTTCCCACTGAAGAAATGCAAGGGGATGACTATCAGGAATTAAGCCAAATTCTAGCACAGAATGGCTGGCTGAGTGTTGGGAGGCTGCCTAATACATCTGAGAGGTTTTAGATTTCTAATATGGAATGGATTAACACTGGCAGTGGGCCTAACAGCCTGGTGTGATATGAAACAGTAGCATAAACCCTGTGACCTTTGGGGGATTGTAAGTTTATTTGTTTACTGAAATGCATTTACATAGGGTGTTCTTTAAAAAAAAAAAAA
>VWZD01001865.1:4237-16340 GCA_013396695.1 Sakesphorus luctuosus
ATAAATTTGCTGTACTGTGTTTCTTGGAGAAGGGGACAGTTCTGGAGAAGGGGACAATGGCATAAAGTAAGAAGTTATGCAAAGGTTCTTATGATGCCTGTACTTACCTTGAAATATAAAGATAGATCTAAGGAAAATAAGATTAAAAACAGTGATGGATTCTTTTGTTAAAACAGAAAATAATTCATTGCCTTCCCAGATGCTGGTAGCAGAGGAAGTGAAGGCTACATATAAGAAAAAATAGAAGGATCTCAGAAAATAAATCTCAGCATAAAGTTCTAGAAAAATAATTAATTTGGAACAGCCTGAGTCATGTTTTCCGAGTTAGACCTCCTGACTTGAGATCCTGAAGCAAAATACCACTTGTTTTCTGTCCCAACTTAATCTGACCAAGCCTGTGGTCAATAGGAGGTGCAGGTTGTGTTTCTGTTCTCTCTGCCGATCCCAAATTAGATAATTTGTTCAATCCCAGATTTCACACAGTGATTACTCTTGATAACAAAGTGGGTTGACATCCTCATTTTTGCTATCATACATCTCTCTACTAACCATGATAAACAGCAGGGAGATTTTAAATATTAAGCACTCTTTAGTAACTAGAATATTAAATTATTCTAATCATACTCTTTACATATGATTATTTTCCCTAATTCCTCTTTTCTTCCCCCCTAAGTCTACTAATTTCCAGATTTAGAATGATTCTGGGCCAGACTCAAATTATTTAAAGTACTTGATATTGTATTCATGTTTTTGCTGATTTTTTTTATTTTTTTCTCAAAAAATTTACAGTTGCTACCCTTTTCATTTATAATTATTATATATACCTTTTCAATGTCGTGTATCTCTTAGCTACATTTTAGTTTTAGGTAATGGTAGTGCAGTGACTGTCTCAAAAAGTGAGGTCAACTTCAGACCAACAGAAATAAAATCAGGTTTAGCTGGCCTGGGAGAAATTTTAGGACTTCTACTCCCAGATAAAGTTCTAGATAAAGCATAAGCTGAAGAAAATTTCTGTCCTGATTTATTTCTTAAGACCTTCATTGAGACAGACAATATTAACTCTTCTAGTATTGTGAACAAGGGGGCGGTCCCGTAGTGTAGTGGAGAGCACTCCGGTCTCTGACTCCCAAGGTCACGAGTTCGAGTCTCAGTACGGGTCCGTTCCTGGCAGTTCAATGCCTCCCAGCCATCCCATCCCATCAGATCTTGGATGCCAAGCAGGGTCAGCCCTGGTTAGTACCGGGTGCTGTAGATAGTCCCAAGGACTTCACTGTCACTGTCCAAGCTTGCTCGGCCGTGGCAAATGAACCTTAGGACTTAAACGGTGGGGCCAGTTCTGTGCACACTATGCCTCACCTAAAAAATCCACTGCACAGGCTTGGAGGGCACACCCACGTGGGATGAGCCCTTCCCAAATCTTCGTTCACAAAGATTGGCCATTATTAGTTTGAACAACTACATTGTTTTAAAGCAAAAAACACCCCCTTGAGCTACCAAAATACCTTTTCTCTCTCTTTTTTTTTTTTCAAATATATGGGCTTTCAATAAATTCTGTTGTGTATCCCAAATTTCCCATTGCCTTTAGCAGAAGGTATAGGTGGAGTAGTATTTAGCTCGTTGATGAATGATTTGCATTGATGCAGATATACTCCAGTGTTACTTAGACTGTACAGGCAGTTTTTTGGGATACCAGAAATGTTTTGGATCTCAGTAAGTACTTCTCAGGACTTGAAATGAGGAGTTTTCTAGGTTTTCATGGCTGCAAGCAGCCAACCAGCCAACCAATATGCAAGTGCATAAACAGCAAACCTGAATAACAGATGACAGGATGGAAAAAAGATGTTTCTTTCCTCAAGGTTAACACCTGCAGCAGTTTGAGTAATGGGCTTCATTGCTTCTTGCTGCTTGCGTAGTGCTGGCTGTTGGGAGAACAGGAATAAACTCTTTTTTCTATTTTTATTGATAATAATTGTGATGATTCCATAAATTTGCACTTTAAATTGATACTCATATTGTCCAGTAAATACCCAAATTTCATCTGTAAACTTTGGAGTTTATTAAAGAATTCACAATACAAGAAATATTTCACACATACCAACTCTTTCTGCTAATGGTTTAATGTGACATCCTTTACTAATTATCTCTTTAATGTGACAGAAGAATGGCAAGTGATTTTTTATGAATATTCATAACTCCTTGAAATATATTGCTTAGTTGTATTTGGCAGGTAAGTCTCATGTCATGGTTCATATTCCTGATTGAGTAAAATCATTTGTTATCAAGTATTTCTACAAAAACCCTTGATACTCAGATTCCACAGTCATATTCATCTGACTTTGAAACACCTTTTTCTGGAATAAATTTGACTACCATATAACATACATTCAAAGGATGAAAAACCCATATTGAAAGGTCATTCACTGTCACTTGTGCTTGTGTAATGCAAAGTATCATTCTGGATGGGCTTATCCAAGGCCCATCAAATCAGTAGAATTCATCTAGTTCACTGCAGATTCAGTGTTTGGAACATCATTACTTCATGTTATCTGCAAGATCAAGATACAGTCATACTCATTTGTGTTCATTTTTTTATACCACTTCTACCGCACCAGTGGCAAGCCTGTTAAACTCTGTTTAGAAAATAGGGTAAAATGGAACAAATATTGCATTTTAGCTGAGGGCAACATAATGGTTCCATCCCAATATGGTAAGATGTTGTACAGTTGTTTGTTTTGTTAGTGTAATTTATTATTAATTTGTAAGCAGTGAAGTTGCCCATTGCACAGATAACAATAATGTTTACCAAAATCTCTTTCATTACTTTCCAGCCAAATTAAAATTCTTAAAGTTTCATGCTACTTGATCTCTAGTAACTCATATAGAAAAAGGTTTCCATCAGAGAAAAATTTAAACATGATGTTTAGTTCAATGTAAAGTTAAATTGTGTTTTTATTGCATTACTCTATATGGAAAAAACATATATTGCATCTGGCTATAACAGCTTATGCCAATTTTTTCCCTTACATTTCCTGTCAATACTTTGTCTAATATAAATATGAAATAGCTAGATACATAAAAGGATGAATCAATAGACAAAGAGATTTTGGTAAGTGACATTTGAACTTTAGTTTTTCTGAAGGAAAAGAGGATTTCTGCAAATTTTAAATTGATATTCCCTCTATATATCAAGAACAAAAGTCTTTGGTGGGATTTTTTGGAGGAACTGGTCATGTACATTCTTTTATGTTATGCATACAAAAGATTTTCTGTACAATGCAACAGACACAAAAAGGACAAAAGCCTATGAAAAAAAAAGCCTGGAAAACAGAAACAGAAAAAAAGAAAAGAAGAGGAACTTTGCAGGACTTGGAATATTCCTTAGGATTTTAATGAACTGTTTAGATTTTTAGTGAAGAAGGTGTTGCAGAGGTGTGGCTAACTGGGGGCAAGATAGGTTGAGATTACTCTTCACTATGATAAACTAGGAGTGAGGTGATTGTAGTGGAAATTATCTAAAGACAACTACCTAGCTACTAAATTGGAAATTATTTATTTACATTATTATTTATAGTCCTTGAAAAATGTAATGTGTGAAAGAAAAATACCGATAAAGAGGTATTTTCAAGAAAGTGATTAAAATTTTTGATGCAAAAAGAATCATAGTTGAAAATTAAAAATCCCTTTAGGAACATGATAAGTAGCCCCATTTTCTTGTGTGGGGGCTTGTGGGGGTTGGTTTTTTGGTTTTTTGTTTTGCTTTTAAATTTTGTCTTTAAACCATATTGTGGACTAGTCTTTGCAAAGCATTAAAGGTAAATCCAAATTCCCCAAAGTAAAATGTTGATTAAATTTTCCTGATGATTAGCCGCTTTGTTGTTCCCCCTTCATCCGTGCTGTAAATTCAGCAAGCTTTCAGCATAGCAAATAATAAGCTTTCTTCTGAAACCCCTGAAAACCAACAGGACAAAAAGGTGATTAAATCCCTAGTTCCATATTTTGCTTAGACTACCAGATCCAATATGGAGTTCTTAGCACATGATAAAAAGGTATGCAGGCAAAGAACTAAAGGAGACCCCAGAAATATATATTGTCACAAAATTCTCACATGCCATTTGACTGCAAAACATGAGCTAAAATGAAAATGGTAGAGCTACTAAAACACATGAAAACAAAAGCACAAATCTATGGTACTCTATATCAGATATTCATCAAAATATAGCACAATATTGTGGAAGAGAAGATGCTCTTTTTGGTTTTTTCCTCTTGTTGCTGAAATAGAAGGCTAGGTGAAAAAGAATAGTTTGCTTTTAAGGGAGAAACATCAAGGCTTTTCCTTTAAAAGCCCAGTGAACTCATCAGGTCGGCATGTCCTTTGCAAAGCAGAGGAGAAAGTCGTCTTATTGTAGCTGTTTAAACTCAAGGGTCAGATGACTGATAGAGTGCATTGTCTGGAGACTTTCACAGTTCAGGTTAATGCTATCAAACCCTTTAATTACACCAATATACAGCTGATAAGAGGCCCTAATGGTCCTTTCATATCTGAAGGTAACTAGGATATGCACCATGTATGGGTGTAAGATTGATACCTATAGGACTTTGTTCTGATAACTTGACTTCCTGTCAAATGATGCATTGCAGAAGCTTCTTCCAGCTTCTTACCTCTTTTCCTTTACTGTTTCACACCACTGAGAAAAGTTTCAGATTTTTAGCAGTGTCTATAAGCATGAAAATATATCAAAGATCTACTTCGAATTAAGGGAAAAATGTGGCTTATTGAAGCATGATTTTCAGAAACGTATTAATCCTGTCAGCATGCTGCATTGCCAGTTTTTTTGTTTATTTTTTTTGCAATTAGTTACAAACTGCAATAAAGAAATTAATATTTGTAATGATTTTATCACAAACAAATCATAGCTGCAATACTGTAGCATCAGCTGTACTGTTTACTCTGGTCATGCAGTTCCTTAGTGAAGAGAACTGGCCCTACACACACACACACACACACACACACACACACACACACACACAGACATGAGCGCGCGTG
The DNA here is from genome assembly GCA_013396695.1 of Sakesphorus luctuosus. Classification (NCBI taxonomy): domain Eukaryota; kingdom Metazoa; phylum Chordata; class Aves; order Passeriformes; family Thamnophilidae; genus Sakesphorus; species Sakesphorus luctuosus. The sequence goes on from VWZD01001865.1 coordinate 9,282, forward strand.
TATATTTTTTTTGTGTGTGTGTGATTTTTCTACCTTGGAAAAGCAGTGAAAATATGTGTTGGACTAAATTATACACTATGAACATAAAGCTTACATAAATACCATCTTCTATTTAGCATTTATGGACTGTGCAATTGGTGAGCAGGAGCTCTGCACTCCACTAAAATATTCATATTGGGTTGGAGACAAATTATATCTTCCACGGCAGCAGGGAATTTCGCTCACAGGCAGAACAAACTCAGAGTTTTGAGAAATGGAGATGCCTCTCTGCATGTTATATGTGCCACTTGCAGGTGTGTGCTCCTGGAAATGAAAAAAACCCCACCCAGTTCTATAGGAAACACTGGTGGCACTTACCAGTGCCCTTCTCTTACAAAACCAGAGTGAAAAAGGCACATCCTGCACCTTCTTACTTCAGTACATCAAAGCACATTTAGTGTCTGGCTTCAACAGAGCTGTTTTTATTACTTTAATGAGCAATACCAGTGTCCTTAAATGTGTGCTGAAGTGCACCTTGGCTGGGATCTTCATGCAGACTTGGCCCACTGAGTTGTTTTCATCAGGCAAAATGCAACTCTTTGGAAGAAATATTCCTATAAAGATGTGTGAAGTGGAAGTTCTCATCCCCTGCTGAACCATTATAAGGATTCTCACTGGCTGGGGAATTAGCATGCAAAATTGCTGGTGTGCACATGTAAAGTGAAATATTATTGTATTAAAAACTACTTTCCCCCAAACATTTGTTTCTTATCTGGCATCAAATAGTGTTCAATTACAAGTTGTTTTATGTCATTTTCAAAAAGATGCACAGGAGGTTCCTAAACTTCCCATGTATACACATCTCATTATATCTCAGTAGGGTTCGTGTTCATACCACCTGCTCACAATTGGGAACACTTACCCTAATATCTCTGTAACAAATTTTAGCACTGGGCTCCTTCTGAAAATGCAGTTGCAATCTTCATTACATGGCTTTGTAAGTCATTTACAGAGGGTTATGTTAAGAGGAGAAATGTGAATTTCAATATTTTCTTTGATTTAAGAAAATACAACCCAGCAATTTTGCTATTTTTACCTAATAAGCAAGACAAGTAAAGTTATCAGGTTAAAATCTGACTTACAGTTAGTTACCAGCTGTTTACAAAACTGAACAGCAGAAGCATAAGTACCAGATTATTTATACAGATAAAATCTCAGGTTTCATGGACTGACTGCCTCCTTCATGAGTATTTTCTAGTGCTAATAGGAGAGGGTATAGGCTTGGTACTTTTAGGACAGTTTTGGATGCTATCATGCTAATTCCAGGATTTATGTGTGTTTAGCCCATTTACAATGTATTGCCAGGATTACTTTTTTGCCTGTGGGCCAAACTAGTAAGTTAAATCCAACACCAGGATTTGGGCTCATATCCAACACTAATATTTCAGTGTAATACTAGGAGAGCTGCATTTGTGGAAGAGTTGTACCTTGGCTAAGGTGTTGAGTGAGGGTATCTCCTGCTTGCTCTGATGATCAACCAAGTGTCAGCCAAAAACTTTCAAGACCTTTGCAGGAGGACAATGAGATGTCTCTCTGAACCAATGGACGCTCAAAGCATCAGATTGACAAGACTCCCTGCAACACTAATTCTATTTCATACACATCTGGTACAAAAATATGGCATTATAAAGCAACCAAAGACTGTATTATAATGCACATGCATATGAGGATGAACATGACACTTTTCCTTCTCCCTCTTGCAATTTGTCAGCACAGGGAACCTGCCTGTGGGTGTTTAACTCCTTTCCCCTTCCCAAAGCCAGAGATGTAGCAGCAGTATGGACAGGTGAATGCTGAATTCAAAACTTGTTTTGGGTTGCACCTACACAGACCACGTGAGCTCTTTCTACTGTCTCATGTGAGTGTCCAGAGCAGAGCTGAAGCAGCTCTGGACCTGTTTCCCTATGTTTTGTCACTCCAGCTAGAGTGTTCCAGGCCATATTTGTGCTTTTCCCTTGCAGCATATAATGCTGCTACTACTGTTCTGGCGGTGGCAGAGGTCTGGGCTTTGATAAGCATATTAATGTGCAGCTATTTCTTTTGACAAGGTGCTCAAATTTTCTTGAGGAAGACAAAACACAGCAGATAATTTTATCTCAGATATTTATATCTGGGACAAAGGTTCTTCTCTATCCCAGAGTATTTCTCCTTGCCAGAAACTTGTTTCCAAAAGAGGTGTTAAAACTTCTCAAAATTTTCAGGAAAGCTCACAAGTAGATTTCATAATGAAAAGCATTAAACAACCAAAGTGCAGGAGCTCAGACTGGCTGCTCCAATAGGATGCACATTACTCAGCAGCTTATCCCAGACAGAGGGGATTCCTGTCTCCTCAGTCTCCAAATAAAAAACTATAGAAAATCTTGAAAATTCCTGTGGAAAGCAAATGCTTTACCCATGTTCATGCGGCTTGAAAAAAGTAAAAATAAATAAAAAAAGAGAGGGTAACTGTACATTTTACTTTTTTTTTTAGGAGGTGCAATTATTTTAGTTGCTTTGTAGATGCCTCAAATGTTTTTTGTATAAGAATCATGTTTTTGAGACAGGATTGCGTCCTGGAGCAGACTGCTCCTGTGGCAGTTGTGGTACATTGGGTTTTCTAGGGCAGCTATGGAGTTGTTTGCACTGAATCAGGAGTTCTTTTGCAGTTTTGATGGGTTTTCAGCACATTGTAGCCACTCACAATGACAATTTCCAATCCAGCTTTCTCCACACAGACAACAGCTGCTTCATGAGCTGATTTACAAGCTGGTGCTGTGTCCAGAAAGCACCAAAACACCTCTTTAACAAGTTCTTCTGCTGATCTAGGCTTTTCTTTGTTGAGTAATCATATCTTTGACATAAAAATGTACAGTCCCACCAAGAAGTAATGTATAGGATCATCACTAGTAGCAAAAAACAAAACCACAAGGTTTTCTGAAATTATTTTATTCTTCTCTGTGTTACATTATCAGCCCCGCTTATTACTATGGCCAGAGTTATCTGCATGTGCCATGCATTTGTTTTTTTTTTTTCTTTCCGTCCCACCTGCTGAATACCAAAGGTGTTACCTCTTGTCCTTCCTCAAGTGAGGAGTAAGTGGCTGTTGCTCAGTAACCAGGAGGCAGGGATCAGAGGAGAAATACAGTAGTCCTCCAGGTGAAAAGTATTTAGGTCATCCACCTAAGAAATTCTGTTTGAATTAAAGTTCTATAGTTGCCTTCATGTGTAAAAATTCTTGATGGCATAAGAGAAACATATTGTTAATTAATTGCAGTCTGAAACACATGTCAATCAAATGCATTTGCAGCTAGTAATCTTCATGCTAATCACTTTCTCAAACAACACCCTGGTCCATCTGAATTATGTCTAAATTAATCTAAGCAAATCTGTACATCTTCTTTTAACATAAAGTAGTAGTAGCCAGTGATCGTTTAAACACAGAAAGACAAAGGTAGAAAATTAGAGAATGATTTGAGATTTGACTCTAACTAAAACAAAGTTTTCAGCTTTGAAAGAGTGTTGATAACTTCTTTACAAGCATTGTTTTTAAAATTTCATGTCTCTTTGTATATATCTGGAAGACAAAATATAGAAAATTAACATTATATGGCAAGATCAGTATAGTACCCCTCATCTGAAAAGGGTATTGGAGAGCTTTCAGAATAATGAAATTTATTGTTCTGTGAGATCAGACATATTTCATCATAGAAGTACTGGGCTTTCAAAAGTCATCTTCTGGATATTAACGATTCACCTATTGCTAACTTGGGTCCAAAACTGTGAATAAGCCACTGGCTAAAGTACAAGTTCTTATGTAGACTTTATTAATACCCAAAAACCGTTTGAATGCAGGGCTTAGCCTTGAAATAATTAAAAGTAATTATTACAAGGACATCAACTTGATAATAGGCAAGAAACGCCTATAACTAACTTGGACATCACTCCTAGGATTAATTTAAGTAAATAAATGTAGTAATTCACTGAAGAAAAGGTGTCAGTTTTACTGTAGAGGGGATCTATACCCTGTGATGTGTCTTTTCAACTCCTCCCATTCATTGTAAGAGTCTCACATGCAACAGAGTTCCAACTACTGAAATGTAACCTCTCTGGAAAGTAAAACTAATCAAATCAGCTCTCTTTAAAAATAATTAAGAAAGGGAGAGAGAACACAGCAATTTGGGTAACACTCTCTTTAGCTGTTCAATTATGACCATGGATCAAGCTCAATCAGCCTAGGATGAGGTTTCACTCTTGGCCTAGACAGGCTCTTGGGTTTACAAATTGGTCTCTGAAGACACAAGGCTCAGCATTCATCTGAAGTTAAATATTCTTCACTTGAAGATCTGGTTTATCTGAACTGGAAAAACAAATTGTATTTGACTTCAGGATCAATATGGCAGAAATCCCAGAGCACTCCACCCATATGGTAGGAACATATGTGTTCACTCCAGCTACACTCCCTTATTCCAACTCCACTCGGAAAAAACTCCCTTTTCCCCATTCATTCTCTTTAGGACTAAGCCAAAGCCTATTAAAATCTTTAGAAATGTTTTCACTGATTTCAGCAAGCTCTGGATGGTGCCTTCCAGCTTCCAGTCATTTCTGTCATCATTGCTATAATGACCAGCAGCAGCTTGATATACCTCCCATTGAAATCTTCATGAAATGGTTATTCCAGCTTGTCCAGTCCCCAGAAATGGATTTCTAGAGCACTTTTTCACTTATAAGCCTTCATGTTTATATTATCAAACACTGGAGGTGGGTTAATTGATTTGAAAATCCTCATGTAATTTTGTCTTAGCTCCTTTCCTGTACACATCGAGTGATTCAAACAGAGGAAGACACTTTACTGTTATAGATAAATGACACACTTAGAGATGTCAGTCACAATACAATGTAATACAGCACCCTATGCAGCAACGGTACCATAATTTTGGGCTCCCTCCATGGCTTATATGCAGCAGCACAGACACTGGACACATCTGGTCCTGTAAAGTAATACCTCAAAAATGCCTTTGTCTCTCACCCAAACTTGCTAATACTGAGTGACGATGGTTAAAATACAGGGTTTGTTTACCATGTAGTGGAAAGGGGTTCTGCATCTGGAAGAAAAGTTTTAAAAAGCACTCACTCCTGGTCTTTGAAACCTGAGTTACAAGTCCAACATCAAGAGATTCTGAAAGAACACCACAACTTTGATGGGCTTAAGACTATGCTTAGGACTATGCTTAGTGCAAAGTCTTCCTTCACCCACACAGAAAAGATCCTTTCATACTTACCTTATATCTAGACTTTATGTTAATACGCTTTGATAAGTTAGTAGATGGAACATTTCACTAAGCAGTGTATGCAAACTTAATGAAGTCTCCTTTTTTTTCTGTTTAAACAGGTGATCCTGGTGATTCATTCTCCACAGTGCTTTCCAAAGATGTAGTCCTTAGTTCCCATTCAAAAACAAGACAAGATATTTAATCTTTTTCTATAAATTTCTTCCTGGCATAGCAATAACTTCTGTAAAAGTTTCCTCTGTTCCCGGAAAAAAATATCTAAATTTTCTAGTTCACCTTTGTAGAAAGACCTTGCTATAGCAAGACCCTGAGTGGCAGCCGCATGGCAAGTAATGGTTAGCAAAGCAGTTATTGAGGTAGGTCACAAAACCACACTGCAACAAGAGGAAGTATCCTTGCAGCACTTAGGGCAGTGCTATTAGAGGCGTAGAGTGGTATGGAATGGAAACAGTATTTCCAGAGGAAAAGGGAAAGAATCTGCAAATGTGATTAAAAAATATTATTTCCACAGCATGTATTTCAAAGATTTCATACCTGTGGTTTGGATTTTTTTTTTTTAATAAAAAGAATAATATTTCCATAATTCACATTTGGAGTAATTCCTGGGCTTTGGAAGCAAATTATTAAAATTGAGCATATGGAGGTCTTAAAGTAGAATCTTATGGGAGCTCTTCTTTATCATTTTAAACTAAAATAAAATACTGCAAAATCACGATGAAATAAGATTTGTTCTCTGCATAGCTCTTTTGCGTTCTCCATTTCAAATTTATTGCATGAAATAAGCTCAAGATTGCATTGGAACTAGATTCTTTCACCTTCAAACAAGAATTTTTATGACATTTGCAATTTTTTATGTTTTTTTTCTATATTACTTTAGAATGTGGAAAATTTAGCTGCTTTTGTATGATATTCAGAGAAGTCTACAATGAGAGTTAAATATAATTTATTTTTATATCTCTTACTTTCCCATTAGACTGAAATTATGGTGTTGAATTTTAATAGTCAAACAACCATCTGTGTGAACCTTAACTCTGCGCATTAGAGACAACAATTAATTTTTAGTGCTGTGATCTTGGATTATGTACTATGCCTCAGGTATAGGTCCTCAAGCTATTCAGGCATGCTCATGTCCCAGTGTGCTTTGAAGATAACTGCATTACAAATGCTTTCTCTAAGCATATGTTCTAGGGTCTTTTCATGCAAGCTAGGAACATGCAATGACCAAATTTTGTGTGATAGTGTCACATGAAAAGGAGAGGAGCAGAAATGCAAAGATTTCTAGTCCCACCTGTATTATTATGAAGTTATTAACTGTAAGCATCCTCAGAGCAATTAACACTGCCTGTTAACCAATGGACAGAACACAGGCTGGAAAGATTTTCAACCTTTCTGTGATGACCACACTTAAGCCAGGGAGAACTTATTAGCTATAAGCGTCTCCAGAAAGTCAGAGTCTTACGAAACCAACACTGCCTGTCTAACAATGGACAGCACACAGGTTAGAAGGGTTTCTGACCTCTGCTATGAGGCCACACTCACTAGCAAGAAAAGAACTTTCTCCACAACAGCTGCAGAAATAAATTTATTAATACAAGTATGTGACAGTTATTGTGAGGTTTGCATTGCTGGTGATAACGTTTAGCTGCAGGATTGTATTTAACTGATGACAAAAAATCCCAACAGAAATCAGCACAAAACACGTTCTACAAAGACAAGCACACCAAACTTAAGTTTCAATACAGCAGTGTACCCC
>VWZD01001865.1:38904-50475 GCA_013396695.1 Sakesphorus luctuosus
TAAAATCCATATTGCCCTTAGTATAGGCTTCACTCTGACACAGAGCAGGGTGTTTCTTAACTGGGATGGAAAATATCTGACAATTGTTTCATTTTCCGTCTGATATTGTCACTCTCACTGGGTGCACACTACAAAAAATGTGAATTGCCCTAATCATCATAGCAGAAGAAGAGGAAATCAGCATACTTTGCCTCCTACACAACTCCCAATAATTTCAGGACATTTCTTACAAATATTTCTTGAGCCATTAGCATTCTACACAGCATCCACACCCTGTATGTCAACTTTTGGGGGAAAAAAAGAAAAAAAAGAAAACCAACAACAAAACCACAGGAACAGAAATTTCCAAAAAAACACTTTTCACCGAAATAACACTATTTTTTTTAAAAAAAAGGAATGAAATGAAATAGAGATGGAAATTGCAGAAAATACTGGTTTTCTGTAATGTCTTACTGTTAGCTTTTGAAAGTTCCACAGTAGCTGCAGAGAACAGTAAACTGGAGTGGAGGAGAGACAGAGACATGCCAAAACTGAAACATGTTTTGATAGGAATAGAAATCAAGGAAATAAGGGTTCTGGCGAAGCTGGCAGATGGATTGCACAAAATTTCATCATCACAGACATGTACCTCAGTAGAAATTGTTGGATGTAGAAACAGACAGGATTTTGTTAGAAAAAGAGATTCTGTAGCTTTTTTTTTTTTTTTTATAATTTTGCTGCTAGATATTCTTAGCATTTAATGAGGAGACTAGTAGAACCACTGGGAGGAACTTGAGAGGAACTCTTGTATGGCAAAAAAAGCCATATAGGACAATTCTACCTTTCCAGAAGCTTAGAGCTGGGATAAAAATGCAAACCCAGATGAATCCTGGTCCCTAATGGATCCATCCATACAGCCATTATACATATAAAAGTAGTATGAAAGGAAGGCAAACCCTCTTTCCAAACAGGCATTTCAGATACTAAATCTTGCCAGCTATGGTCGTAGTGTAAAGTTAAGATAATGACTGGATCAACAATCACTATGTTATATGATTTCTTTAGTGGTTACTTCAGATACAGTCAATATTTTTTCAATGAACAATTGATTCTTGGGAAATTCTCAGGTTACTTCCTAAAATTATGGAAGTAGAAACATGATCTAAACCCATGCAGATAGGACAGAAAAAAAGCAGAGGTGCTTGGTGCTTGTCCGGTATCTTGGTTACAGATGCATAAGCATATCTGTTTAAAAGAATTAGTTGGATGAATAACGCTGAATCGCTTTTCCACTTTTTCCTTACAAGTCATCTGGTTTCCTTTTTAAAGTTGATTATCATTGTAAATTACTTTTGAATCCATAGATTTTGTCAAAGTCATTGAACTTATTACTTTTAGTTTGTTCACATAAGTACTGTCACTTAGGACTGAAGGAGCAGGAGCAGCCCCCTTGTTCCCCAGAAAGCTCTGCTTGACTGGTTTCCAGCCTTGCAGTTGACAGGATGGAGGAAGAAATGAGAAACCTTCTTTCTCTTTGCAAATCTCACATAAAGATCTCCACACAGCAGCAGACCCTAGACTTAATGAGTGTTACAGAGACTCTTGAGATACTCCTGCAGCAAGGGCTGCTTCCCAGGCAACTTTAGTGTCTCCCTGCTATGCGTTCTTTAGCATCCAAAAGCGATTTGGGTAGAAAACAAGCCAGGATCTGCCACTACTTTGGTGAACAGGCATTATGCTCCAAGGAGGAGTAATGCCACAACTCATGTCAGCACATCCATTGGGGTGAGTGTAAATTGCTGGGTTTCATATTTACCTCTGAGCTCTTACAAATGTGGATGATGAAAGAAGCCACATGGAGAAGGCTGGACAGATGCAATCCCATCTCTCAGTAGCAGTGTGCAGGAGTATGTCTGTCCTGAAACCAAATACGAAAGGACCAAACTCTGCCTCTGCCTCCCTGACCTGAGGCAGAGCCCACACCTTTCCCTTTTGCTCTCTACCCTGAGGGATCAGTTCTGCCAGGCTGGCTCATGCTCCATTGCACTGTATTCCACAAGCAGCCACCACTGTGTGGAAACAACACAGTCATTACAACCTGATTATGCAGAGAAGTAACAGGAGAAATACACATTATATGAAAATTACTGTGCACAAAGATGAGGCTTTACAAGGTGGACACAAGGCTTACAGTGCTCCCAGAGGCAATGGAGTGATCATTTGCTCACCAAGGGTATCTGGATATTCTCTTTATAGCCGGTACTCTAAGTCAGACTTTTCTGTGATTCTCACTCAAAAATCGCTAAATTATACTAAATGTGTGTCCTAATTTCTACGTGCTTAATTCCCTGAGAATAATGAATAGCACAGAGCTGGGAAACAGGAACTCAATGGACAGAGTACTGACGTTAGTGGTTATCCAAAAAGCAAACCTATTCTGAGGTTCAGGGCCACTTGAATGCAGATGACGAAGAGGAGGATAGCTGTGCTCTGGTGCAGCAGATCTACCACTTTTGACCTCCCCAGAGCCAGGGAGCATGTTGGGGTGTAGAGTGTTGATTTCAATGTCCCTTGGTCCTGTCTGACCATCCCAGCTTCCGGGACATGATACCTTGAGCAAGTAAGTAATAGCACAGAGAATGTCTTTTTCCCCACTCTTGAATGTCTTTCAGGACCACATGGATTTTTCTTAGCTGAGAGGCTTTACTTGGAGAGTACAAAATGCACATGACTATTTGTGATTTTCTTCTTTCTTTTTGGTTCCTCTCTGAAGGATTATAACCCTACTTTGCCTGGTAGTATTCCAGTATCTTCCTAAGGCATTCCTTACACTCCTTTCCTATTAGACACATGTATTTTTTTAAACAGCTAACATGAAGCATGCCAGGAAGTATGTTGGGAAAGAGCCCAACTTTACATTTGAGATAAGGGCATGATTTGAAAAAAAAAGAGGCAAGCAGCTACCTCACATTTGATTTTAATGGGATTCAGTGTGAAAATGGAGTTAAACTCACAAATATCTGTCATTGGGACCAAGTGACTTCAGAGATACTCACCAGGAAGAACATGACAAGAAAACCCAGCAAAGTATTTGTAAAAATTCCTAGCCTTTAAAAGAAGAATAAAGAATAATATATGAGTTATAATAATGATGTTGTGATACACAAAGCCAGGCCTAACTTACTGGGTAGGAACCTGAAAGGGTTTCAAGAAAGGAGAAATGCAGGGGCATAAGGGCAAATAGAAAGAAAAGAGAGCTTGTCTTCTCCCAGTGTCCAGAATGTGGATTCATGATATCAAATCCTTAAAGAAGGGGAAAAAACCCCAAACCCTTTTAAAATTAGGAGTTTGATTTAGAACCAATTCTACTACCCTCAGAAAAAAAAATGTTTTCCTCTGAAAGTACCTTCCTTAAATGTAGTTATTAATGAGTGCAAATACTGTTTTGCAAAAGAAGAAAAGGATATGAATTGCATATCAGACATAGAAAAGTTGCCATATTGATCCCACTCCCATTAAAGCCAGTAAGAATTGTGCCATTGATTTCAGTGTGAGCAAGGTGTTCAAGTGCAGCAAGAGGAATCCCTTGGAACCAGTGAAGAAAGGCACAGAAGTGTTTTGAATGCCAAGGCCAGATATTAAGCTAGAAGATTGTTCTAGCCAAGGCTTCTAAGAGTTTATATTTTATAGCACTTTCGAACTGCATGCAACAGTTCTGTTCATCTGCTGCCAATGTGCTCACTATCTTTGGGCTCATTCAGACTTAGCCCCAGTGCAGATATTTCTTGCTTGAGACTCCTTATTTATAGAAATTCATCCCAGAGGGGATCCACTGGAATGTCTCAGTCAATGCCCTCAGTAGATGCTGCTAGTCTAACTTATTTGGGCGGGCCCATTTTATTCCTTTCTTACTATTTCCTCTTAAACCTTCTGCCTGGTCAATTTTTCTTACAACTTGGAGGGGATGCTTTGAGAGACTCCAGAAAGCAGGACTCTGAGTCAAGTTAGTCTGGGATAAGATAAAAAGGTAGATTCTTTAATATCTAAGCTTAGGGCCTTCAGCAATACATGATGACCTGCCTTTTTTCAAACTTTGATTTCCGTGGGGTTTTTTAATATTGTCCACCCAATCCCCAGTTCACACATCTCTTGGTCTAGCCTCACCGTGCCTCCAGGCACACCCCATCAGGATTTGAGTCTGGGGGGGTCAGTGGGACCCTCTTTTCATCATTTTTGTCTTCCTCAGTATATGTAGGACCCTTGGAGCTTTCCAGTTTTCTTAGACTCTAAGGTTCTTGGTTTAGTTTATGTCTCGCACTGCAGGCCTTCTGATATTCTTCAGCTTTCTACCTTGAAAAGAAGTCTAAATAACTAATGGAATTTTACACATTGATGTTGGATAGGGGTTAGAATAAATAAACATTGAACTTAAGCTGCCAGAAATATTAACACACTAAATCTGCATTTTCACTACAGTTAACAAGTACTTCTAAAATCTATAAAAATGAAAAAAATCAAAAAAATCAAAACCCCCTGAGGTATTAGTGGTAAGACAATAAATTTCTTTTATGAATTGAATTAATATAATACAATTTTGGATAATAATTTGATTTAAGCAGTACTTAGAAACTAGTTTCATCTTTTAAGAAGGTACACTAGGTCAACAAAGAAGCTGCTGTCAAACTTTGTGGAAGCCTAATACTTTGTCAGTTAGACTCTGTTCATTCTAAGAATAGAACACTAATCATTTTTGCCTGCAGAGACACTTGAGGATTTGGGTCTTAAGGAAAATTAAAAACAAAAAAAATCTGAGTATCTGGTATTTTATTCTACTGAGATCACTCAGTATTTGTTTTCCATGTTTTGGTTAAGGTTTGGTTTTTCTGAAGTCAGGGATTTCTCTTAAGAGCCACCAAATTAAGTGTTTATGATTGATAACACAATCACTGCTTCAGGACTTGTAGGCAATCAGCAGTAGCATCCTCCTTAGAGGAGGCTCTACGTTTTCATGACTGGCTACATGTCCTAAAAGGAGAAGGAAAATTAAGACCATAAAGGGTTTCAATAAACCAGCTAAATGATACTTGATGAAAGACTTAAATTTGTGTAATATCAAGAGTCCACTGGAGGACCCAGGTCTTCTTTGTCCCTTTGTAGAAATCACACCTGAGACACATGCTTACAGACACTGGATTACACGCCAGGCACCAAGAGTTACAGTGAATGAGGTGACATCAGGCTGGTGACTTGTCACTTGTGGGTTCTGTAGAGCTCCACCCTCAGCCCAGTTCTCTTCAACACCTTTATTAATGACTTGGATTCAGGACTAGAAGGAATATTAAGTAAGTTTGTTGATGACAATAAACTGGGAGGAGTTCTTGACACCCTTGAGGGCAGAGAGGCCCCGCAGAAAGATCTCAGCAAATCAGAGAGATGGGCAATCACCAACCACATGAAGCTTAACAAGGGCAAGTCTGGATTCTGCATCTGGGACAGGACAACTCTGGTTGTGTGTACAGATTGGGGAATGAGATGTTAGAAAGGATCGTAGAATCTCACAATCACAGAATATGCTGAATTGGAAGTGACCTACTAAGATCATCAACTCCAACTCTTAACCCTGAGCAGGGCCAACCTCAAGAATCATATCATGTGTCTGAGAGTGTCGCCCAAATGCTGTCTGAATTTACACTTAGTGCTGTGACCATTTCCCTAGGAGCCTGTTCCAGCTCCCAGCCACTCTCTGGGTGAAGAGCTTTCTTCTAATATTCAACTTAAGCCTCCCCTGGCACAGCTTCAGGCCATTTGCTTGGGTTCTGTCAATGGCCACCACAAGGAAAGAGATCACTGCCTGCTCCTTCTGTTCCCCTCATGAAGAAGTTGTAACTGCAATGAGATGCCCTTCAATTTCTTCTTCTCTGGGCTGAACAGACCAAGTGCTCTCAGCTGCTCCTCATGTGGCTTCTCCTCACGGCTCTTTCCCATCTTCATTGCCCTCCTTTAGATAGCCCCTAATGGCTTCATATCTTTCTTATATTGCATTGCCCAAAACTGGACACAATGTTTAAGGTGAGGCCAAGCCAATACAAAGGGCCCTGGGGGTCCTGGTTGATGGCAAGTTGAGTATGAGTCAGCAGTGCCCTGGCAGCCAGGAGGGCCAACTGTCCTGGGAGGGCATCAGGCACAGCATCGCCAGCCGGGTGAGGGAGGGAATTGTCCTGCTCTGCTCTGCACTGGGGCGGCCTCACCTTGAATACTGTGTTCAGTTTGGGACACTGCAATATAAGAAAGATATTAAGATACTAGAGAGTGTCCAAAGGAGAGCAATGAGGACAGTGAAGGGACTGGAAGTGAAGCTGTATGAAGAGTGTCTGAAGTCACTTGGTTTGTTCTGCCTGATGGGAAGAAAACTAAAGGGAGACCTCTCTGCAGTTACAGCTTCCTCGTGAGGGAAAGAGGAGGAGCAGGCAGTGATCTTTTCTCTGTGGTGTCCAGTGACAGGACTTAAGGAAACAGTATCACACTGAGTCAGGGTAGGTTTACTGTAAATATCAGGGGAAAGTTTTTCACCCAGAAGGTGGCTGGCCACACGGAAGTGGTCAGAGCACCAAGTCTGTTTTTGTTCAAGAAGCATTTGGACAGTGCCCTCAGACACATGGTGTGATTCTTGGGATGTCCTGTGTAGGGCCAGAATTGGACTTGATGATACTAGTGGGTCCCTTCCAACTCAGCATATTCTATGACAACTCTATGATTCTAAGAAAATTTCTTTCCTCTTTTGGCTGCAGAGACCACATTTATGAGGACACACAAAATATCAAATCAATAGTTCTTTCATCTTCCCTAGCACTCAGCATCCTTTGTCATGAATTCGAAACACAACCCAAATTCATGAAGCAGAATTCATGAAACAGTCCTGTGCCAGGTCATGTGTCAAAGTCACTCGAAAGACCTCGAATCAATGCCTTACTGTCCACTCTTGCCTGTTGCAAGCCATTTCATCCCTCTCTGCCTCATTTTCCCAACTGGGAAACACTGAAGATGATTCTTCCTTTCTTCTCCTTGACCCACTGTCACTTGTCTCTCCAAAGTTTTCAGACCTTTCAGGGACAAGCAGTATCCTCTGTTTCCCTGTTTCCTTTTCATAGTGCTATCAATGGCATTCATTTCAGGACAGATTTTATTTATTTATATATAATCACACCAGTTTTTTGCATAAACACTGCTATTTATACGTAATAATGCTAAGGCTAACCTTTCAGGGTCCAGTTCCCTATTCATCTTCTGTTCTCCTAATCTGAAGTTTAGGAAAAACATACCACATAATACCTTTGTGCCTATAGCTTACAAATGAGCTAATCAAACCTTTTGAAATAATAATAAGTATTGCTAATAAGCCTGAAAATATAAAATGCTCCCCGTTGGGACCCAGTGTGTTTCTGCACAATAAAAACATGGCATTTAAAAAAATGCAATAAAAATATTTTAATAGAAACCACCCACATAAAACAAAAATACAAAAAAAAAAAAAAAAAGAGAACAAAATCCATATGTTAGCCACATTTAATTCCTAAATCCATTGAGGAAATAAATGTACAAAAGCTGAGAGTTGAGGACTGAGCCAAAGTCTGCTTGAAGTAATTGCAAATATTTTCACAGAGCAAAACATTGTCTAGTGCCCTTCTGGGTGATGGCTCTGTTTCTGCTGTGTAAAGATCTTATCAGGTGTAGCACAGTCTACTCACATTTGTTTTGGCTAAAAGTTGCACAGTAGCTACATGCTTTCATAGCCACTGATGCAAGGCTCTGAGCTTCCTCACAGGGCACAGAAATCTTTGGTTTTCTAGACTTTCGATGAGTGAGCTGTCTCCTCTGCAAAATTAGACTGGGATCATAATGAGAGAGAACTTTGGCAGATGTCAGAGAAGAGTCATGAGACATCTGTGCAGCCAAATAATATGATGAGGAAGCAGTAAGATAACACATTCATTGCACCTAGCACTGGGCAAAGCAAAATGGGAATTAAATGCATTAGAAAACAAAAAAGAAGTTCAGCCAGCCTTAGACTTAGTGGGTAAAAATTCAAATGGTTTAACATCTTCAGTCTGAAGGGCTTGGGAATTACTGCACTGTCCTCCCAGCCACTGACACCAACCATCATGTCCTTTATGTTGCTGGTTCAGTACTCTTTTTCACATCAAGAGACACAAGCTGAAATTGCTCAACCACAGCTTATACTGCAGAGGAAAAAATCTAGTTTTGTTAGGAAAACAGCCTAATATATACACAATGCTCCTAAAGTTGTGAGGTTATTTGGTACATAGGTTTTAGTGATGGGATAGGATGCAAAGATGAGCCATTCTTAAAATTATACATGTAGTGAGGAGGTATAGCTTGAGAGTGGTTAGCTGGTAGAAGATTAATCACAATCATTTCAAGAAGATTTAATAATTCATGCTGGAGCTTAAATGTAATATTTGTGCAAAGGAAGGCATTGAAGCTATATAGTGATTAACATTCTTGATATGTTTCAAAAGCTTAGTGATGAGTTGTTTCCACTAGATCCATAAGTTTTCGGAAAGCATCCAGAAACAAGAATGACTTCTTAGTTTGAAGCTTATCTTTTGACTAAATACTTGCCTCATAAGCCTTACAAAAAGTCAACAAATACAACATTCTTTCAGGATGTCTGGATGACTAAACTATGTTGATTTTGGTTTGTTGTTTTGGTTTGGGTTTTTTGTTGATTGGTTGGTTTCTTTATTTGTTTTGGTTTGGTTCAGTCCAATTTTTTTATTATTTTTGACCTGTTATGTAAGGAAAAAGTTATGATATCAGGTGTTGATTTAAGTGTCTTCTTCCTCAGTTTTTCCTCATTAAGAGGTTTTCTAAGAGGCAGCAGAAATGGTAAGGAATGGCCGGGGAAAGACTGTAAACACTTTTGGTGAGTACCATCGAAGGCTAATTTTAAGTTTGTCTTACTGTGCACCTCAAAAGGTATCAGGAGCCATTCTGGGGGCACAGCATCCTGCAAGCCTAAACAAGCATATACACAACACATAGAGATGTGTGAGTGTGATAACTGTTGCCTAAGTTCCTGTGGAAATAGACACTCAAAAACAATATTAGTGGAGAAAGACAGATCGTATACCTTTATTGAAAGCTTTCAAGGTGTACACTCGAGGTGTGCATACACATAGAATCATAGAATCGATTGGGTTGGAAAAGACCTCTGAGATCAAGTCCAATCCTTGGTCCAACTCCGGTCCATTTACCAGATCATGGCACTCAGTGCCATGGCCAATCTCAGTTTATAAACCTCCAGGGATGGTGAATCTACCACCTCACTGGGCAGCCCATTCCAATGCCTGACCACTCCCTCTGGAAAGAATTTTTTTCTGATATCCAACTTACATTTCTCTTGGCAGAGCTTAAGACCATGCCCCCTTGTCCTATTGCTGAGTGCCTGGGAGAAGAGACCAACCCCTGCCTGGCTAGAACTTCCCTTCAGGTAGTTCTAGACAGTGAGGAGGTCACCTCTGAGCCTTCTCTTCTCCAGGCTAAACAACCCCAGGTCCCTCAGCCTCTCGCCATAGGACTTATGCTCCAGTCCCTTCACCAGCCTTGTTGCTCTTCTCTGGACCCACTCCAGCACCTCAGTATCTTTCCTGAACTGAGGGGCCCAGAACTGAACACAATACTCAAGGTGTGGCCTCCCCAACGCAGAGTACAGGGGAAGGATCACTGCCCTGGTCCTGCTGGCCACGCTAGTTTTGATACAGGCCAGGATCCCATTGGCCTTCTTGGCCACCTGGGCACACTCTTGGCTCATGTTGAGCTTCCTGTCAATTAGTACCCCCAGGTCCCTTTCCGCCTGGGTGCTCTCCAGCCACTCTGTGCCCAACCTGTAGCACTGCAGGGGGCTGTTTTGGCCAAAGTGCAGGACCCAGCACTTGGCCTTATTGAACTTCATCCCATTGGAATCAGCCCATTTCTCAAGTCTATCCAGATCCTTCTGCACAGGCCCACACATGCACCCAAGTGACCAGGGATGTTTCAGTTTTAATAACCTCTCCAGTAATTAACATATGAGATATCTATGACCAGCCATGGTTCTCATTTACCCTGGTGCCCCATCCACAGAGGTCTTCAGGACTGCCCCTTGATGAAGCTTGGGACCTCTAGATCTTCTTCTTGTGTTTTGTCTCCAAGCTATCTTGTAGGTGGCTTCTTCAAAACAGCGTGTCTTTGAGAGAGCTTAAGAATGTATGAGAAAATGTTTTTGTAACTTCAAATATCACTTAATATGCGAGCAACCCAGGGGAATCCATGTAACCTATATAATCTCAAAAATCTACAAAATACATTAAAATCCTTAGGCATCATAATTGAGCTTTCTGTGAGCAACAAATTAGTTTGTATTCTGCTGTACTCATTGTCCTCATAGCCACAAATAGGTGGTTTCTAACCCCTGCATTAACATACAGCCAATCTTGTTGGAAGTGGTTGTTTGCTTGTTTTGCTAAGTGGAGGCTGAAGTAGTGTCGAGCAATCACTGTTAAGCTTTTTGTAGCTTATGTAAACATAAGTATTGCCACACATTTTATGAGGAAAGAGTAGAGAGGAGTCTTAGAAATATTAAAAAAAAAAAAAGTTCTAATTAAAATGCACCTAAAACACTGAGCACAAAAAAAATGGAAGGTGTTATTTTCTGTACCTTTTTTTTAAGCCCAGATAAAAGTATAACAGATTCTACTCTAAGTTAATTTGGACTGCTAGTTAACAGCTGTAATAACTTATAAGGGTGATAGCATTATTATTTCTGTAGTGGTTTTGAAATACAAAGCAAAAGGTGTCATTTAGAGGGTGGGTACTATAACATAGCTGCATCTTTCTGTCCAAAAGGCACCACTGCAATTTTTCAATATTACTGCCACTTTGCTACAGCTATGCTTAGAAAGACACAGTTGGAGGACACAGTTCTGCAAAGTGTGGAGCCTTCCTCTTCACCTTGACTGTCTACAGGTGCCCCTAAATTTCTCCTGTACCTAATCCAGTTAACGTAGTGTGGAATATCTACCTTAAGGGACCACGCTCAGACAGCATCCTTTGTACACAGGGAATAGAGCTGGTGGCAGATGAAGTACAACACTGTGGTGTGACAGGATGAAGAGGATAGGAAGGCTGTTTGCAGGACCAGTTTTCCCACGGCTTTGAGTTCAGAAAAGTTCTGTACCGCTCCGCAGTTTCCACACCCCACGTTCATTCCCCTATCAGGTGTAAGTACGCTGGGCCAGGCCTGCCCCCCACCCCGGGCACAGTCACTGCCGCGCACTGCCAACACAGCCACTGCTCCGGGGGCTGCTTCCATGATGTCTGAGACCCACCAACAGCTCCGAGCCGGGGCGGTCCCTCCCAGGGGTGTCATCCCTGCCCCGTGTTGGCAGCGGTCCACCAGAAATATGCCTGCCGTTCTGCCCCTCCTGCCCCAGTCCCTGAGTCCCTATTGGTCAGTTCTCCTGTCATTTGATGAGGGTTTCTCCATTGGCTATTCAGGTTGTCAATTAACCACTCTGACTCCCCCCCCCTCCC
>VWZD01001865.1:52189-63644 GCA_013396695.1 Sakesphorus luctuosus
AGGGGAAGGGAGGAGAGGGAAGGGGAGGGAAGGGGAGAAGAAGGGGGAGGAGAGGAATAAAGAAAGAAAGAATGAAAAAAGAAAAAAATGAAAGAAAATTAAATAAAATAAATATTGAATAAAAGCAAATTTAAGAAAAGAAATGAAAGAAAATGAAAGAAACTAAAGAAAATCAAAGAGAATTAAATAAGAAATGAAAAAAATTAAAGAAAATTAAAGAGAAAAATGTAAGAAATGAAAAGAAAATTAAAGGAAATGAAAAAAAGAAAAAAGAAAAGAAAAAGAAAAAAGAAAAGAAAAGAAAAAGGAAAAAAAGAAAACTCCAGAAATTTTCTAAATGTTTATGTAAGAGTTCCTGGCATTTTCATACAGTGCAATTTGGCTGTTCCACAGGCCAGTTAGGTGACAGTGTCCCCAGTGGAGGCCAAGGACCCAGAGGGCTATCAAGCCTGGGTTGTAGCATTGCGTTAAGGAATGGGGCTGCTGAAAGCTTTCAGAAGGAAGGTTGTTGGGAACTCATCTGTGCTGCAGGTACCAAACACACACTGTAGCATCAGCTGTTATCAGCTCGTGGTCAGGTCATAGGCTGCCTGCACACCATCTTCCCCTCCCTTCTCTCCTGTGCAGTCTGCAGCACCTGGTCAGTGCATCATTTCACTTTCAGACATTTTCCACTTAGAGGTTGCAGAGGCAGAGTTGAACTATTTTCCTGTTGCTTTGAGTAACCATTCAAAAGCCTCTCTTCTTCCCAAAGTCCATCCAGACCTCTGGAGTGTGAGTGAATGGATATTTTCAGTCCTTTAGAAAAATCTCCATTATTTTCTTTTTTTTCTATCTGATTTGAAAATGCTGTAAGTGGAGAGTGTACTAGGCTGTTTTGAAAGCCTTAATCTGCACCAGCTTACTCTGCAAGGACATGAAGAAGAGGTGCAACCAGTATTTCAAACGAAAGAGGTCTGAACAGTTCTTATTTTTATGAGTCTTCAAAGAGCAGCTCTCCAAGCATCTGACTACCGAGTACACTTATGTTCCAACAATTAATGCACTGAGACCCAGACTCTACTTCTTTTTCAATCAATTAAACAGGAGATACCTACTCAAGTATACTTGAAGATCTGAAACTTTCTTACCCTTGAATAACATTTTAGAAGGGATTTTGTGTCAGCACTGAACTCAGTCCTTAAGCCTAATGCTGGGAGCTAATGAGAAGTCTTTCAGTTATTATGGAAATGAATGAGTACTTTAATGTTCAACAGTTTGCAGAATTGGGCTCTGAAAAGGAAAGAACATACAGCACACCGGATGGCAGTTCTTGTAATGCCAGATCACAGGAAACATTTCATGCAGACTCTTCACAATTCATACTTAATCATAATAGCATCCTTTTCCCTGTTTTTTGTACTATGCTGGACCACTCAGCTTGTCAAAATATATGTAAGTTTTGCAGAGGATTGAAGCTGGTGGTGTGAGGTCATTTACAACACCTGCTAGAAGACAGCAGAGTGCGGCTATAAACAGTTTCTCATATATTGCTCCTTCAGTACCTGCTCACAAATGAATATGAACATGCAGCTGGAATGCATGAAGTATAGAACGGCAAAAGAACATTTCTATATAATGTGGAGACCCGAGCAGAGTCACTGAAGGCTTTGGGTTCATTACGAACCATGAACCAACTCCCTAGAAGCAACACAACTTCCTGTCCTTTCCCATGTGCTCTATGCTTTGTCCTTCCTCACGTTGCTGGGCACTAACAGTGCATTGACATTTTTGGCTAACAAAAATGAGGAAACATTTTCCTGCCTTTGAANCACAGAAGTTTGAGAAAACTGCTGAAAGTCTCAAGGATTCTCTTAGTATGGTCCATTGTCAGGAAAGGTAGATTCCTGTATATAATGCAAAGGACTAGGTACATAATATTTGCTGCTATATATGTAATGTTGCAAAATGTTTTCACCAGCCCTTAAACTATTGACTCTCTGCTGAAAGACTTTTAACATAAATTACAAGTGATTAAAGAAATACATGGCAAATAAACTACTTCTGTAAATGGCTTTTAAATAATACTTTTTTCTCTTTGATGCAAACTTTAGCTAGACAGTTTCAACCACTACTTATTTTTTGTGCTTTTACTTGATAACTAGAAGCCAGTAGAGCAGCATATGGACACACAGGAACTGAAATAGTTTGTCTTCATTATCTGGTAGACCTGTGCAAGCCTGGAGCCCTCAAAAAAAAAGCCACAAGACTACAAACTGGCAACTGTGGGTTGCCTGTTCTCTATTGATTCTATTTCTGGAATAAAAAAAACATGAACCAGTGTGTGAATCATGTGACTACTGAACTGAGCAAGTACTCACCAGCAAATAAAGCTGCTCCATGACCTTTTGTAGCCTGGTTTTGGTTAGTATCTCAAAAGCTTTTTTTCTATTTGTTTTTTAACTACTTGCTTTAATCTTTTTGCTTTGAGAATATAGGGAGAAAAATAGCCAACTAAGATTCCTAAAAAGGTTTTGGAAATGTAAATACAGTCTTTAGAACTGATAAAAAAATTCTGTTCTATAATTTTATTTAAAAACAAAAAGAACTTTTTGTCTCTGGATGATACAAAGCCTTCACCTTTCTCTGGGCAGAGCTGTGTTGACCAAATAACAATGGGGAATACTATGCAATTGCAGGCACACTGACAAAGATGTTGATTTTCAGAGGATCTTTCATTCATTTTAAGGTGATTTCTGCACAACTTATTCCAATTGTAGGTTTTGAATTCCACAGTGTTTCACTCAAATTTGAAGATGTTTATTAGCAAGTAGTTAGTTGCACTTAAAAATAAAATTTGATTCATGTAATCTGCTCTGCTGCTATATCACAGTGGATCTAGAATCAAAGAACCACAGAATGTCTGGGCTTGGAAGCGAACTCTGGAGAATGTCCAGTCCAACCCTCCTGCTCAAGCAGGTTCACCCAGAGCAAGTTATGCAGCATCATGTCCAAGTGGATTTTGAATAACTCCAGAGAAGGAGACTCCACAACCTCTCTCAGCAGTCTGTTCCAATGCTCAGTCATCCTCAAAGTAGTTTTCCACCACATTCAGATGGATTGCTAGTTTTCAATTCATTCATAAAGGCTTTCCAATAAATAAATATTGAAGAATTATTGCCAACATTTCCAGCTTGGACTGCAGACTTTTATAGGTGTGCAACAACACCCTGTCTTCCTATTCAAAAGTCTTCCTTAAATTCATTGCCTTCTACCTTCTGCTTTTGTTATTCTTAGTTCAGGCACTTTGGCCCTTTAGTGCATTAGTCTTCAGCACCTCTTGCATTCTTTTCTTCCTATTTCTTCCTTTCTTTAGCATTAACCTGAGCTAATCTCTTTCCAATGAAAATGCTTTTGCCCCGAATTTTTCAGGAACTTGAGCCACTAATTCCATGCTTAATATTCCTTCCTTCCTTTCCCCTAACTGTCCCTAGTGCACAAATATTTAAGTAAATATTAACTTTAAATTCAACTTAATTTCCTCCCAGGATTCCTACAAAATCTAACATTTAACCTCTGCAAGAGCTCTCATGAAGTCTTCTGACAATGTCACCAGCTTAAACTCTGGTGTTCTTCAAACCACCAGCAGCTTTTGACATCTTTGATCTTTAGATTTCATGATTGTTTCTTCTCACTCAGTCAAAAAACTACCTTTGGTAGAGGTTTTTCTCCACGATTATGTCATCGGCCTGTCAGTATTGCCACTGTGCCAGTACTCCCCTCCTTCCACGATGTCATCACACAGCAAAATCCATGCTGTGAGAAAGCAAATCAGCTCTACCATATCCACTGAATTCTCCTAATAAGCCTTATTTTTCCTTTCCATTTGAACCACATTCAAGCAAATTGCTCTACATTTCTGTCGTATTCAAGGGAATTATGAAGTACCTTTGAAAAATGCATCACTGTGATGAAAATCCAAATCAGCAAGCATGGAACTCTTATTTGTGCAACACTGATGGTGGAAGTGATAGATGCTATATCGAAAATAGATATTAAATATCCTTATAACTCTACAAGATTATTTTTGTTTATTACAGTTCTTCAGAATCCTGTATCTTATACCTCTGATTCTGCTCTGAGACTGGTTCAGGGCTCTGAGCAGATAATCAGACAAAGGGCAAAATCCAAATATGCACAGGCAATAAAAAAGATATAGAAAGACAAAGACTGTACTGCCAATTTGCATACGCTTTAAACATCCCTTGTTCTTTACTACTCAGCTAAAAGAAAAAATATTTTTACCTCTAAAACTTCTCCCTCACATGTACTGTCCTTAAGGCTGTCACTCAGCAGAAGGAAACACATATGTCTCAAGAGTACTTTTGTGCTTTTCACAATTTTATCAAGGGAAAATATGTTGCACGTTCTCTTGACTTTCCCAGATTTTCAAATGCAGTTTATCCTACTTTCTTACAAACTTTCAAAGTTCCTTGTTTTCCCAGCTACAATATAATCACTTTCATAAATGAAGGGACAGAGGGAAGAAAAAAAAAGCTCAAATGGTTGATTGATAGAATAACAGGATTATAGATGGATGGAAGAAATGTGTGACTTGTCAGGGTATATATCGGTGTGTGTTTCTGTACTCTAGAAATGTATAAAGATAGCAGAGCCACCTACAATTCCCCTGCTTTGCAATTTCTTTAGCAATAGCAAGAGGAGTAAAGCATTTCTGCTTGCTTAAATAAATTCCTCAGTTCTTATAGCTAGTTGATCACATCTATTATCAGAAAAGCTAAAATGAGTTCAAAATCAAATGGAAAAGCTGACAGCCTCTATTCTGTTACCCTGACCATCTCCAAAAATGGGTAATTTTGAAATTCTACCACAAAATCCATTTTCACATGCAAATATGCAGTCAAACATTTAATTTCCCCAGAACCCTCTTACTGTTCCTCTAACTCTTTAACATCATAGCTGGTGCTGAGCAGTCATAGATTTAAAGTTTTTCACAAACAAATTTTAATATTTTTGCTAATTTTAAGAGACACTAATCACAACTACTGAGAGAAACAGCCATAGTTCATATAGCAACAGAGCAGTGCAATCCAAAGTAGTATAGTGGAAGCTAATGCTGAAACTGCAAGCAGAAAAATGCTTTTGATAGACTCAAAGTGTTAACACTGATAAGACAGGGAATGTAGGAAGATCTGGGTCTCAGTCAAGGCAAGTGTATGCTTTCTGGAAAGAAGAAAACCAAGATATTGCTTCCACAAAGGAAAGTGCCAAGAGGTCTCTTCCTTCCTTTCCTGCGAAAAAACTAGATAATTCTGATTATCATTTAGGTTTGTCAGGAAATGAGTTGGAGGATGTGTGTTGGTCTTTCCCGTATTTTCTATAATAAGAGTCACTGTGGAGTAAGAACAAACTTTCTATTTTGCAGGATAGTGGTGTTTAGAACAATGCAACTCCACAGCTCATAGTTTTAAAACACTTTAAATGAGTTTCTAAATATGAAATGAACATGTGAAAGTTGGAAAAAAAAACAAAAACCAAAACCAAAAGGGTAAACTACTGCTTTTCCAGCAGATGAACAGAATCAAGAATAAGATTTAGTTCTGTGACTAATCTATAAGCAACCAAATAAGAGGTGAGTTTAAAAAAAAACAAAGTCTGAGGTGAGCTGTCTGAAATGCAGCCTCATCTTCCAAAGGGTTTTATATAGGGGTTCTGTATTGATACAGTGTACTTCACAATGCATTTACCTTAAAGATACTGAATCCTGTATAGCCATTGGGGATTTAGTTTTTGACAGGACTTTCAGGAGCCAGTTCAATCCTGTGAGCAGGCATCAACAATCTGACCTAACTGCCTGATCTGTGCATGTGAACGAGGTACTCACATTTCAGTGTATTTTCAGTGTGGCTGAAATTCAACAACTTTAACTCTTATACACCAGGATTATGTTGAAAGATTTCAGTATATTTGTAAATCCATCAGATCCTACTTTGCTATACTCTTTACATCTCAGCCATTTGGTTAGGGAGTTGTGTTACTCAGGAAAGCATCACATCACTTATTTATACTGGCCAAGGAGCTGATCCAAGTGCTTTCCTTGTAAACTGGTTATGTCTGTCGAATAAAGGAGGGAGAGAGCCTAGCATCACAGCATGGCATGTTGGGAGATCATTGCTTAGACTATGATCACATTTTAGGATGAAGAAAAAAGCTTAAAACGATATAGAAATGGAAGCAGTTATCAAGCTGCTTTGGAAAAAAAAAAAGGAATCTGGAACACACTTTGGCTCCTGTGTTACAGCAGAACTATGTAGCAAGCCTCAGGCTTCTCTTCTGCTTCAGATATCTTGCTGATGTGATTCGTAAACTTAGGCACAATCAGTAAGATGATGACTGCTGAGTCTTATTTTAGATGGACAGTTTTCATGTTGAACATATTTTTAAATTAAAGCAATTTTTAATCAGTCCTTTAAAAATAGTACTGCGGAGTATTGGCAACTGTTGTGTATTATGAGAATATATTTATCAAGCAGGCAAAATGGCAAATGCTTTCAAGTATTTGACTGTCCACAGACATTTACAAAAAATTCTAGACCTTTGCAATCACATATTCTGATATGCAATTTGATATGAATTTGATAGCAAGGGGTTTGCATTACAGTGTTGTTATGGGGTTAAATAATTTGCACCAGTACAATGCCCTGTCAAAGCACTTCAAGGGGAAAGTGGGTTATTTCAGTGCAGCAAAAGGGAATTTGAACTTTATTGAAACCTTGAATTGCATCACTGTCTTATTTAGGCACCTGAAGCAACCCAGTGCTGAAGCTGGGGCTCTGGACACCACTCTGAGAAGCATTAAAAAAGCTTAGATCATTTTAATAACAGTATCTAAGAGCCTGATCACTATAATGCTCCATCAAAGTGGTTGGATTATCTCAGCACAGTATCAAAGAGCTTATCAAAAGCTTGGCCTTGAGCACATCAGCCATGATGACAGCTGCTATATATTAAATAAATTCTAACTACAAGTTCATTTCCAGCTTTCCTATCCCTCAATATTTGTGAGAATTTTGTTGTGATATACAAGAAGGTATCCCAAACCTGTAGCTGGGCAGGTATGGCACCAATGCAATGCTCTAGCAGCCACTGGAATTAAACAAAATGCTTTACAGATGTGACACATTTGAGGAAGTACAAGGTTAGGATAAGAAACAGAAGACTATGTGGTCCTCTTTTTATTCTCCTTCACTCCACCACATCCACCTCTTCATCTTTCTATTGCCAGCCTTTTATGTCTGCAAAGACTCAAAGTAATAGGAACAAGAGAGTGAAGGAGAAATATTTATGTCAGAGATGCAATACTTGGAGGAATTCAGTACCTAATAAGACCAACACTTTTTTGGTGAGCTTGTGAAGGGTGAGAAATAATAAGGGCAGTAGAACAACAGGGGCAGTCTGAGGTTAGCAAAGTCCAGACACAAGGATATTCAACCAGCAGCAGAGAGGAAAAACAACAGCTGGCATAAGCCATCATCATATGTCTTGATCTTTGCCAGAGACAGGTGGTCAAAGCAGCTCCACACCCTTCTCTCCATACGATGCTTTGGAGCCGGACACACAAGTATCTGGGCCTGGAATGCTGCTTTAATCCATACTTTCACAGATTCTTCTGTTTTATTTTTGGAAATGCTCAATTCCCATGCAGCCAGAGCCTCTCAGCTTGCAGCAAGATGCTAAGATGTTAGGGATTGGATGCTCTCCACATCCAATGGGACACTGTCTTCTAGCAGTAGGCCAAAGAAAAATGTGTATGTCTTCTTGAAATCTCACTTTATGAGCCTCAGAGTGGACAGGCACCACAGCTGTGGCTGGAGGGGTGGGAGCATAGGACTGTGTTAGGAGACAAATGTAGTCTGGGTGGATGGGGTGAGTGGGAGCCTTAGCATTCCTCCCCATGACAAATCTATTTGTGTCTGTCACCATCCAGACTTCTTGTGGGTCACACTGACATCCACATTCCCCAGTTAGTGAGCTGTGCACACACATCTGTGCGTGTTGTAAAAAAAATCAGCGTACTTACCTGATGAGTCCTGTGAGGCAAATAGGCAGCTTTTACAGGATATGAGAACACATCCAGCTTCTGTTTACCAGCTCTGTGTACATGGACTTTGCTCTTCCACTTTGTTGCCTTCAGGTTTTAAAACTGAAATACCCATGTTAGATAGGAGTACCAAGGGCAACAGGGGAAACGCAGGTTTGTGTTTTCAATAACTCAGAGCCAAACCCAATATAAAATGATGTGTCAAAGAGACGAATGGAGATCAAATTGTCACCAAAGACCACAAAAAGACAGGTTGTCCTGGACATACTGCACAGATTTTGTTCTGTACAGGCATGTATGGTGTATCTTAACAGGAATCACTCTCATTTAAAAAGGAGCAACAATAGATTTTCAAAACTGTATTTGTGATTATTGGACAACACTATCTTTCCTGTAGCTCAAAACTGATACTGACTTTAGTAAGGTTGTGTAACCCACCAAGATAAGAAGAAACCCACTGCAGAGCCACATGTGGTGCTTCACATGAACAGCAAACAGCAGACAGGTGCCCAGAGGACTTCCAGCCTTATGCAGACAGCATTTTCCATCCTAATGCAGAGCAAAACATGGGTGAAAATTCTGGTCGTGTTGCAGTGAGTAGACGTTTTAATACTTAAAACAGTGGAACTGCTCACAAATATTTTAATAAAGGTCAAATAAACAGTATATGAGCACAGAAAGTGTTACAGTTGAAGGGGGCAGAAAAGCAGTCTGATTTCTCTGCTTGGCTTTGGGAGATTTGTCTTCCCTAGTGTTTGACAAAGAAATAAGCATAATAATGTAAGAGAAATAATACATTAAAATCCATAAAGTTTAATTCATGGGCTTTTTGAGGCAGGTTTTGGATGAAAGCCTCAGCTGCTTTAGCACAGACCTAGTAAATGAGAATTCATTCTTGTTGTTAATGCTTCGAAGCAAATATTGTTCTTGTTAAAACTTCTGCGTCTACTTATAGTTACACTAAAACATTCCATTTTTCAAGATGAAAATCTGGTGCTTGAAACAGACCAGGCTAATACATGTCTAAATACTAAGAACTACATAGATGGATAGATTATATAGAGAATTATATTTAGACAGACACAATAACTCTTTCAGATGTCAAGAGCGCATAACTGGTTATCCATTTTCAGAGATGAAGAAAGAGGCACAACAACTGCAAACAGTTAAAAGGAACAGCAAAATCACAAATATAATTTAGGTATGCTAAATCATAGTGTCTTAATTGCTTGCCAAACCACATAAACTACTAGCAGAAATAACCACTATCTATTTTCACATGTTGCTGTAATGCTGGATTATCAGTCGTTAGATAATTTTTTATAGTAAAAATATTAGAATGGGTATATAGGAATAAGGTTCTGGTGTCAGAAACAAAGCATCTACTCAGGCCCTATAGGGTTGACATTTAATAAGTCTATCAGTCAGTTTTGGTGCTTCTGAAAGGACCTCCCCCGTGCCTCACAGCAAAGGTAACTGTGCAGGTGGGCCCATGATGGTAAATGCAATTACCCTCAATCAGCTAAAATATCAGGAATGGGTTCTTGGAGGAAGAGATTGCTTGGCAGATGAGTTACATATGGAAAACACCTCATCAAGTGCTTCCTTGAGATATCTGGACTTGATCCAGCTCCTCCTGAAGATGTACA
Organism: Sakesphorus luctuosus; assembly: GCA_013396695.1. Lineage (NCBI taxonomy): Eukaryota > Metazoa > Chordata > Aves > Passeriformes > Thamnophilidae > Sakesphorus > Sakesphorus luctuosus. The sequence continues at coordinate 61,940 of VWZD01001865.1, forward strand.
GTTGATGATGAACGTTGTGCTCTCCCAGAGGCCGCTGGTTATGCTAATGACTAAAGTTCTATACTAGATCTGGATCCTGCATAGAGGAGTGTGTAAGTCTTTCTGTAGACATACACATATACACAACTGTCAGGTCATGTGCACATCAGAAAATGATTTTTTCCTGGGATTGTCAAATGGCATTCAGTGCTCAATTATACGTGGAAACCCCAAATATGGAAAATAAAATCCAAGAGAAGGTAAAAGCCATGTACTCTTTAGATAAAATCAAATCTTTTTCACATACTTATTCTCTCGGTTCTGTAAAGTAAAACGTGCATGTCCGGGGGGAAATGTAGTATCCAACAGCAAATACTCTAGAGAAAATGTGAATTCCTGTAGAAATACTAAATACTCAAAGTACACCAAGCAACTTTTCATTCAGCTCCACTTGTGACTTGTCACAAGGAAAGTGGGAAAACTGACTCTGCTTTTTCCACTTCTCTCAAAAAGGCTGGCGGCCATCTGAGTCTGCATTGAAACTGCAAACTGCTTTCTGCTCCTTGCAACAGACAAAATATTTAACCAGAAGACCTTAGAACTGATTGTACTTTAACACAAACCTCAAGTTGCAAAATGGTAATTTATGGTTAATTCCATGAAGAATACCACAACATTGTTCCAGTAGCCAAGACTAGCTTTGATATATTGAGAATGTGAACAGGATATCTGCAAAGATTAATTTCTCAAGATAGTTGGAGCTTATTCATGATAGAGTGCTTGTTTCAAAGTCTTCCTGGTTGAGGACAGAGATTATAGCTTTAGGTCATTGCTGACAGCAATAAGAATGAGGGTTGTAACAAAGCGATTTTAGTCAGAGACATGGTTAGCTGACAGTTTAAGGGACTGTTGGGATAAATGTATTACCAGAGTGGTGGGGCAAGAGTTCTGGAGTGGATAGAGTCTGGCGTTATTCAGTTTTCTGGAATGTATATAAAAAAGGAGGTGATAAACTCATTTCTGTTGTTTCAGCTTACATAGCTTTTTCTTGCTTGAGGTTGAATTCTCTTTTCCTTTAAACTGGGAAAATCTGAAGTGACTCCATCAGAGAAAATTAAGCGCAGACATGTAAAATGGAGGTGACATTAGAAGCAGGCCCAGTTTGTTAAGAGAAATCAATGTAAGAGTAGTTCAAGTAATTAAAATTGCAAGGTAGCAATGCCTACTCCTTACCACTTCACAAGGAAGTAAACCAAGTATTTCACAATGTTTTGCACAACAAAGATGTGAAAATACCACTTTCAGAGAAACACTTTTAAAATTCTTTCAAAATGCTTACAAAACCTGTGCTTCTAAAACTTTCTTGTCCACCCACCTGCCCTAAAAGCTTTGTGATGGATTCTGCTCTTACAGAAGTGTGTTGCTCGTTCTACTGCAGCAGCCAATCTGAGAGTGTTATCTTAGACATAGTTTACTGGACTAACTACAAGATGACCAGGTTGACTTGTAGATCTTTGAGTTGCTATTAATTATGCAGAAACTTTGGGAAAATATTTACCATCCAAATTAAGAAGTGAATGATCTCAAATAAAGTAATTTCTTTTTAAAGATAGACACCAATCTCAGTAATCAGATGGGCTAGCATAGAAGTATTACCTGATTTACTTGTGAGAGGTCTCCTTGCCTGCATTTAGGGACCAAGTATCTGGAAGACCTTAGAGCAAGA
>VWZD01001865.1:73975-86998 GCA_013396695.1 Sakesphorus luctuosus
AATTCTATAGCTGAATGTGTTCTACTGAAAATTCCTCTCTTTGCTCCTGTCAAACAGATAACAGTCACTAGACATGCTTTACTCAAATCACTACTGTTTGGTGGGATGGATAGAGAATCTTTTTGGAAGGGCAGCCAAAAAATCATGAGTCATTCAGTCAATGGACAATTAACTGGGGAGCCTCTCAATGCTTCTCTTAAGACATTTTGCTGGCAGTTTTGCACTTCTGCCATCAGTCACATTTTTATAAATGCACCTGTTTAGGTGCTGTATTTTCAGAGTTTATAGGTCATGCACTTCTTATGGTTCATCTCACTCCACAGAAATAAACAAGCAAACAAATATTCTCAGTGTTGCACTTCAGCTTGTCATTATTCCCTAAGGAAAGTCAGGCCCTCAAGGAAGGAGGCAAAGAGCAGGTCACAGATATTTCCTTGGGGAGTGTTAGTTCATGGAGCAAGTGAAAGCTGGCAACACAGCTGTCAGGAAGTCTGCATGTTTTTGAACTTGGGTTTGTACCTCTTGGGCAGTCAAAAATCACGTCTAGTGTGAAGTTAGTTTCAACATCATGGTTTAGGTTTTCTTAAACATATTTAATCCTATTTCCTTGACAATCTCACAATGCACCGACAGTCCAGATACCTAAAAATACTGAAATTTGGACAAACTCCATTAATGTGATGGACAACAAATCTGGTAATTACAGAGCCATTTTGCCGAATCTGCCACCTCAGGGATGAATGGAGTTGCTTAAAAAAACTTAGTCTTCAGCCTAATTTATATTTCTGTGGGTCAATGTTTGTGTGAGAGACCCACAACCTGTTGAAAAAAAAGGGTAAAATCTTGCTCCTTTTCTGCAAGGGAGAAATCAAGGGACAGTCTGTGAAACTGTATTTAGGAGACATTATTTCTGCAGATCATCTTCTTATGATGATTATTACAGGATTCTTCGACTTCTTACAGTCTTTTTGTCCTCACACAGCTTTTGATGATTACAGCTTTTGTTAAAATGCTGAGACGATGGCAAAATATGTGAAAAAAAGGTCCAAAATAGTTTTCATAATGTTCAGTCTTCTATAATAGGAATAAAAGCATAAAATTTATTGAAATTAGGTATGGATTTTATTTATTTGCTTACAGATATGACATTAGTTTGAGAAGTCTAGGGATGGACTCTGCAAGCTTTTGTATGTTTGGCTCATTGGAGCAAGGAATAAAAACAGGAAAATCTATGGTCTAAATGTGAAACAGGATAACATAAGCCAAGCATAACTAAGCAGTTAGGCAATGGGTCATTTTGCAGTATGGTTCCTGGAGAAACACCAGTAATAGCACGGCTGTCTGAAGCAGGATCATCTATTCAGAGATGATTGAGTATTGGGATACTCCCCTCTCTATGTATTATAACACAATAGTTAAACATATCTCAGTTTAATGTATTTGTTTTCATGGTTTGGTGAGATGGAGGAATCTTCATAGATCACAGAATCATTTGGATTGGAAAGGATGTCTGAGATCATCCAGTCCAAATTTTGACTGATTAACACCTTGTAAACTAGACAATAGCACTAAGTGACGCATCCAGTTGTTTATTGAACACCTACAGGGATAGTGACTCCACCACTCCCCTGGCCAGTCCATTCTACTACTTAGCAGCCCTTCTAGTGGAGAAATTCTTTGTGATTTCCAGTGTCAACCTCCTCTGACACAGCTTGAGGCTATGTCCTGTCATTCTGTCACTAGTTGCCTGGGAGAAGAGGCTGACCCCACCTGACTACAACCTCCTTTCAGGTAGCTGTAAAGAGTGATAATGATAAAGTTGTGGAGATTGAACCTGCATTGAACCTCCTTCTTCTCCAGGCTTGACACTCCCAGCTCCGTCAACTGCTCCTCATATGATTTACTCTCTAGACTCTTTGGCAGCCTTGTTGTCCTCTCCAGACTCGCTCCCACACCTCAATGTCTTTTTTGAAGTGAGAGCCCCAGAACTAGACATAGTGCTGTCTCTCCAGTGCTGACTACTGTAAATTTATATATGCATGTATACATACATATACACATAAAAATCTATATACATACATATGTATTTATATGTGTATTTATTTTTACATAGTATAGATGACAGTATATACAGAGGGCGTATGGGCTTATAGGCTAGATTCAGTAAAAAAATCTATTACAGTTTGGAGGCACCCAAGCAATTCAAGTGGTTTCCCTTTTTTGTGGCTCACTCTTTAGCTGTCAGGAAGAATGGTCCTTCAGCAAAATTGTACTTAAGAGTTTCAAACCTTTACTCCAAGTGCTCAGACTTGTGTCCTTTCATTTGTAGATTCTTCATGGTGGAGTACCTGAATCAACATCCTTATACTGATTACATTATTTCCAATGTACAATGAACTGTAGATAACATAGTTTGTGTGACAAATGTAATCACAGCCAGACTGTGATCAAACATTGTAGATAGCATGCCGAAGTTTTATTCAATGAGTGGAATTCAAGACTGTTTCCTTCATTCATCTAAAAAATCTAAAGCATTTCATCTTGGCAAACAATCCCAAGTTTTCTTTATCTGCATACTTACAATCTAATTAGATTTGTTACCTTGCAGATGTCTATAAGGGTACACTGCAGTACTACAGGACAAACCATTGTAAACTATAACATGATGATGATGTGTTCTACTGAAATAGATTTGGACCTCTAATTTCCAATGAGCTACTGTGTCTATTTGTGAATAATATTAATACTAATGATAAAGCCATAGTAAATGTAATGGTTCTACTAAACTTGTCAATTACTCTAGGTAATTAAACAATGCTGCATCCATCTTTGCACATTCTAAGAAGTAGAAAAATTTCTTTAGTATTTTTCTGTGAAATACTACAAGTAGTGAGGCAATGTGAATTTCGGTCAAATTTGAGCACATTATTGCTATACAACAGTATGTAGAGACCACCTGGTGCTAGGCAGACCTGCATAGAAATCTGGGTTTCCAATTTGCAAGAAAAGCTGTTTCTTTTTGAAATACCATTTCTTATAGAATCATAGAATCATAGAATTGATTGGGTTGGAAAAGACCTCTGAGATCATCAAGTCCAACCCTTGGTCCAACTCCAGTCCATTTACCACATCATGGCACTCAATGCCACGTCCAATCTGTGTTTAAAAATCTCCAGGGATGGTGAATCCACCACCTCTCCGGGCAGCCCATTCCAATGCCTGATCACTCTTTCTGCAAAGAATTTTTTTCTGATCTCCAACTTACATTTCTCCTGGCAGAGCTTAAGACCATGCCCCCTTGTCCTATTGCTGAGTGGCTGGGAGAAGAGACCAACCCCCACCTGGCCAGAACTTCCCTTCAGGTAGTTATAGACAGTGATGAGGTCACCTCTGAGGCTCCTCTTCTCCAGGCTAAATAATCCCAGCTCCCTCAGCCTCTCCCCATAGGACTTATGCTCCAGTCCCTTCACCAGCCTTGTTGCTCTTCTCTGGACCCGCTCCAGCACCTCAATATCTTTCCTGAACTGAGGGGCCCAGAACTGAACACAATACTCAAGGTGTGGCCTCACCAACGCAGAGTACAGGGGAAGGATCACTTCCCTGGTCCTGCTGGCCACGCTATTTTTGATCCAGGCCAGGATCCCATTGGCCTTCTTGGCCACCTGGGCACACTGTTGGCTCATGTTGAGCTTCCTGTCAATTAGTACCCCCAGGTCCCTTTCTGCCTGGCTGCTCTCCAGCCACTCTGTGCCCAGCCTGTAGCGCTGCATGGGGTTGTTGTGGCCAAAGTGCAGGACCCGGCACTTGGCCTTATTGAACTTCATCCCATTGCAATCAGCCCATCTCTCAAGTCTATCCAGATCCCTCTGCAGAGCCCTCCTGCCTTCCAGCAGGTCGACACTCCCTCCCAACTTGGTGTCATCAGCAAATTTGCTGATGATGGACTCAATCCCCTCATCTAAATCATCAATAAAGATGTTAAACAGGACTGGACCCTACACAGACCCTTAGGGAACACCACTAGTGACCGGCCGCGAGCTGGATGCAGCTCCATTCACCAGCACTCTCTGGGCCCGACCCTCCAGCCAGCTTCTAATCCAGGAGAGGGTACACTTGTCCAAGCCATGGGCTCCCAGCTTTTCCAGGAGTATATTATGGGAGACAGTGTCAAAGGCCTTGCTGAAGTCCAGACAGACCACATCCACAGCCTTCCCCTCATCCACCAGGTGGGTCACCTGATCGTAAAAAGAGATCAGGTTGGTCAGACAGGACCTGCCCCTCCTAAACCCATGCTGGCTGGGTCTAATCCCTTGTCCATCCTGAAGGTGTTGTGTGATTGCACTCAGGATGATAAATCACACTAAAACAATTTTTGTTAATTTCAGCAATGCAACAAAGTGACTGAAGTAAAATAGCTTCCCTGCAGGTGCTTCAATAGTGTTATCTTTTTCGCTAGTGCTAAAAGTGGATACACACCTCACAAGTTCTGGGACTACAAGCCAGATTGTCCAAGAGGACTAGGCAGAACCTGATGATCAAATGGTTTTTGGGTTATCTGTACTGACTTTCTGAGAGCACTGAATTCTTGATTTAGGAAAAGACCACCAAATACATCTCAGGAGTGAAAATGTACAAAGCTACTGCTGCTGAAGTAATTCTCCAAGTGTATGAGCAGAATTTAATGAAAATGCTACATCAGTTAAGGTAAAGTTTATTTCAATATTTTTAATCATGTAGTATGGCATTTTCTAATAAAATGTTACTTTATCAGAAAATACCTAACTCTGTAAATCCTCCTTTGTAAAAGGAGGCTGGCTGCATGACAACTTTTCTAGCTATAAAAAAGAATATATGATTTAGGACTAAGAATCTACACCTTTAGGCATCCAAACACATAAAAAAATGGTTGAAAGTGACTATCTGCAACTTCACACAGTTCTTGTATCAGTTTTCATATACCTAGAAGCAGACATTGTCAGTTGGGCCCTTTTCTTCAGGTAAGCCTAGACCTTCAAGTCCTCTATGATAAAGTTTGTGGGAGCTCAGAAATCTATTTTTTTCCCCCTTTTTATAAACTATAAGATCTATCAACAAACTTCCAAATTTTGTTTATTTCTTAAGAACTTTTTTCCTATGTGTGATATGGGTTATGAAAAGCAATCAACTAAGTAGTAACTCTTTTATTACTATTTTTAACCTGATTTTGCTTATTTAATTTAATTGCCTATTTATTGCTCTGACATAAGGGGGAAAACCCCAAATCCTTACTCAATACTTAAAATGTACTCTCTATAAATTTTCATTCCAAATAAAGAAATTTTCCTTCTGATCTACTCAAACAAGTATTCAAGACACCCAGATTATTAAAGTAACAAAAAGTCAAACAAAACCAAAACCAAAACAAACCAAAACAAAAACCAAACAAAACCAAACAAACGCATCAAAAAAACCTCACCAAAAAAGTTCAACCAACCAACCAAAAAAACAAATTCTCCAATGCTATGAGAAAGAGGAAAACAAAATTAGCAAGATGATAAATACACATGGCCAGAATTGTTGTAAGTGTGAAGGGGAAATCATGTCAGTGAACTTGGTTCTTCTCATGACATGACAATGACAAGTAGATCTTTCCAAGGGAGGAATCCCCAACCCAGGCTTGAGGAAAGTCACTCAATTTAGTCTTATTCCCTCCTAAATCATGCCTAACACTACTAGAGGACAGGTGCAGTTTTAATTTCTTCAGGGCTCAGAAGCTAGGGTCTCCCCTCAATTTCTGATAAGTCTACTCGTAAGCTGATTAATGGCACAACTACACTGAAGACTTTACTAAAACCATGTGAATATGGCATTTCAGGTACTTGAAGAGTGAATAAAACTATGCTTTATTCTGGCCAAGATCCTTCACTGAATTGCTGATCATGATAAACTGCCTTATAAAAAAAGATTTGCAGTTAAATAACAAAGAGTGAGATGAAGCTTATTGAAAGCAATTGGAAGAGGATTAGAATAACATGAAAAGATTGGAGGTATATCAGTACTGACGTTTTCCAGACAGCACTTGTGTAATGAAGCTCTCTTGGAACTTGCACAACTCAATAAGCATTTCTAATCAATAAGTGAAATAAATACAAATGTTACAAAGATGTATTAAAGTGGTGAATGTCCTCCTAAATTCTTCATACCTTTGACATTATATCTTCATTTCAAGTAACTCAGTATATTTAAAGCCATGAACAGGATGAAAACTTTATTTATAGATGCACATTGCATAATGTGTTATAAACAGTTTCTTCTAAATTTTCTCCTATTTTTCTTACATTTTTATACCTTATGCTTTACATATTCTGCCTATGTATGTGCAACAGTATTGAACTGCTCACTTCAGTGTTTTGCTAGGTATCACACAAAAGCTCAGATTCAATCATATTTAAGCAAAAAAGTTCCTACTAGAAAAAAGTCCAGTAGAAGAAGGTTTTCATTTTGTCAAACTAAAGAGCACCCAGTCTTTTCCTATAGAACTCTCAACAGCATGAAGATCTTTCAAGCATTGTAGCTGTGATGACTAAGGGAACTTCACTATTTGAGCACAACTCCCTGGAGGCTCTGTTAAAAATTCCTTCTGAGCCCTAATTGTGCTATAAAAATGTATTATTCAAGGAGCTAGGATGGAATAGGCAGAAGATAGCCTATGCAAGGGAAAAACCTTTGAAATAGAAGATTAGATTGGAAGAGAAAGTGCATGATGCTTTAGGTATCATCAGTTTGGTTAGTATGCCAAGAGAAAATTAAGGAATAGCTAATTATTACAACAAAAGGAATATGATTTCAAGACTGCCCCAGTAAAGTAAATGGTAAAATGAGAAAATTGTTTTATGTTTAGTCTCTGTCACAGAACTCATATTTACGGTGAAATATTGAGCCAAGATCAGGACAGAGGTGAAGTTAAGAAATCAAGGATTGCTGTTCCCACCTGGATTGTGTTGGGATGTTCTAAGGACTGAAACATCTCTCACCACTGAGTAGAGTCCCAGACAGCACACATGAGTTTAGACAGTCGTTTCCTCATCTTGAATGATTTTTTGATTTCATTAATCCAGAAAGATTAAACTGCTTCCTTATTTTTTTTTGCCTATTCAATGAATATTCATTGCAAGAAATGATTTATTTAGAAATTTATTCAGAAATCACAGACTTAATGACCTATCTGTATTAGGGCTTCTATAATGAGCCACAATGTTTTAGAAATCACTGTAGGCCAGCTGCAAAATAATGAGTTAAATAAGATTAAGGACTCTGAACACCCAGCATCAGTGTCTTACATTGGCCATCTTTTGTAGTAGTGGCCATTTTCATATTATGCAGAATTGCTTAGAAGAATTTAATAAAAATGTCAGAGTGGAAAAAAAAACAAAAACAAAAAGAACCAGAATTTTTAAACAGCTGCATAGTAAACACTTGTGTTGCACACATGGGAATTGGCTGTAGGTCACAAAATAGCCTACCTTCTGGCACTTCCTAGCTCTGTCTTACTGGCCTTTATGCGCAGCTCCACAGATATTTCAATGCTGTGTTTGTGTCTATAATATATATACACACATATATATGCATACTCATATATACATGTGTATATATGTATCATGTTACACAAACATATAAGTCTGCTTACTGAAGGGATCTGCTGCAACATCAGAGTTCTTTTGGTCCATGTAGGTATGGACAGAGACTATTGCCATGAGAAAATCAGAGATAATTTAAGGCTCTGCTGAGAAGTCCTGAGGCAGCTCACATGTGATGCGCAGTGGTTAGGTGACCCAGTTCATACAGCTGTTGAGCTGCTTCTCATTGATTGATATTCTTCCTGAGAAATAATTTGGAAATATTTTAGAGTGTTTATATAATGTTTCTGGGAGCATAGTTACTAACATCTCTCTTTAAAATTAATGCACCTTCCTGAGAGTACAACTTTCTAAGTTCTTAAGTTCCAAAAAAGAATTATGAGTAATAAATGTCAAAAACATCTAAGTAGCCTACCTCAGCCTTTCTTTGCCAATGCTGGTGCTACTTCAATCCACTTTGCCTCCTAGTAAGATGCAGAAACACACAGTTAAAGACAAACACTCTTCAAGAGCACATTACAGATATAGCGGCTTTCCACAGGGGTTGACTGCACAAGCAGCACGGTAACTAGTGCCCACTTTCTACTCTACAAGAAATAGCTCTGTTCCATGTTTCAATTACTCCCAAATCTGAAACAACATGTTTTAAAGTTGTGAATTCACTATTTAATGTCCTTAAAGGCTATCTTAAAACTAGCCAGCTTTACTGAAGCATTTCAATTACCACTGCTTACTACAATTTGCAGTAATTACAGTTTGTTTGTTTAATGAGATGGGTCTTAATTGCAGACACCATTGAAAGAACAATCCAGCAAAAATAAAGTTTCCGCAATCATTCTTTTTATTCTAAAGAAAAGAAAGTGGTGGGGAGGAAATTGGTTTAGATAACTTACTCTGGAACATTTTCTGAGCAGCTGATATAGTGAGCTCTGATCCTTTGTTTTCTTGGTATAAATCAGGATTAACCCCCTCATCAACAGTTACACCAACATAAAAGCAGAATACATGAGAATAAAAGTAAGTAATTGTTTTCGAATCAGGAGACCACTAATCAGCTCTGCTACAGAATGTGTCACGCAGCTCTACTTACCCTACAATACATGAGCCTAACCTTGGCATCAGTCACAGAAAAGTTGTTCATGTCTTTTCAGAGACTGGTTTTCAGCAAAGTAATTCTCTGTGACCAAATTAAATGTGAGACTTCAGCACTCAGGTAGGGCTGATGTCTTAGAAATCTGCAGGCACTGTCAAATTTCAACCCTCTCAAACCCATGCTGAATGAACACTAGAGCATGAGTAGGCTGGATATGAATGCTCCCATCTCTCATGGTGAAAATTATGTGGAGGACCCAAGTCATCTGTTCAGTATAGGACATTAAATGCCACTTGGAGCTTAACTGCAAAAGGGTAAAACAGATTCAAGTCTTCATAACATTACTTGAAGCACCAGCCTGAAGAAGAAGTGGTGTGATCTCAGGGAATTGGAAACTTCAGGAAAAAAATTAAAAAAGGAAGTACACAAACCAAGATGTCTGAATCCTCAAGCAGTGTGTGAAATTGGTGTCTTACATGAACCAAGAAAACACCATGACTTTCAATAGAAAGCCAGCCCTTGGTAGCAGAAGTATTCCCTGTTGCATCTTATGGTTGGAAAGCCAGGATGACTACTCTGTCCCATCAGTTAGACTAGGCAAGACAGACAGGTCCTTTAAATTTTATCTTTCCTGCCTCACTTTAAAACACTTCAAGAGCTTTATTACAATACCAATTTATAACAATACCAATGTGATACACTTCATCAAGACCTCAATATCTTCATGTGGGAATTTCAGAAATAACTTGCTGATGTTCCCCCTACTCCATGCAGAAAAATTGATTAAATCTGATATAATGTTAGCAGTGAGAAGCTTTTTGTGCAGCTGTGAAATAGCCATGTGACAGCAGCACAGTTCAACCCTTGGATAAATATTTGGGTCTCTGGTTCTGGAGCACAGAAACAGAAATTTTAAATTCTTTATCCCTATCTATTGAATTCTTTGTATGCAATTTTCAGCAATCCTAAAGAAAAACTAAGACTGAGGTGGAAATAAGGGAAAAAAAAGGTTGGTATTGCTGTGTAGGTGGTTTTGATTAGAGTTGGCAGCAATTTAAAATGAGATCAATCTTCCAGAAGAAAAGAAAATTTTACTCAGGAAAGATTCATGTGATACATGAATAAGACCTTTGACTAGTGATGGGCAAATCTGTGAAATATAAGTGTATATTACATGCATTTTCAAATCTTTAGAGTTTTCCTCAATTTCCCTCCTTTTTCTTAGAGGCAGTATGGGAATTTTCTGGTGGAGTTTTTTTCTGCTCTTTGTACACCCACAGCATCCCTGATTAAAGGTGATTATTTATTCCAGAGTGCATTCAAAAGACTGCTGAAATGATTCAAGAGGCACAAAAGCCATATAAACAAAATGGGAAGGGAGCCTCCGTGACTTTTTCTTGGCCTCATGCTATGAGGGGTTCCTGTAACCTGGACCATTCTTCTAAGATCTTCCTGTCACATTAAAAAAAAAAAAAAAAAAATCATTGAAAAAATGTCTGTCTTCAAAATCAATGTCAGGGATCCACTGCATGCTTGGACAAAAGACCCGTTTATTCTGCTGAATTCTAGACATTTCATGCATTTCATCTTTTTCCCATAGTGATATCACCAGTCATAGGTAGAATTTCAAAATTATTTTAAAGCATTGATTATATGTGATTCAGACTATATATACAAAACCAAGAATCAGGCTGGTCTGTAGTGTGAGTGGTGTCTATCCTGGCAGCATTTTGCCTGCAGTCTGGTCAACCTTGAGCACACTCAGCCTTCACCCAGAGCTAAGTGGAGGCTGTGTAGCTGCAGTAGCGCAGTGCTGAGCCTGAGCAAATACATCCTGCCTTCTCAGCAAGGCTTATTAGCCTGGGCTACGTGCCTGCTAGCTGCAGCTACATGGCTACTGCTTTGAGGACAGTTTACATCTGGCTGGCTCAGAGAACAGGAAGAGCAAACTCAAGTCTGCATGCAAAATACTTCATGGATACTCTGTCAATTCTGCAGAAGAAAAACTGAGCACCACAGTAGCCTCCTTGAAATCTGCAGAAGACTTGAACCCACGGAAGTAGAAAAAAAATAATTAGATAAATAAATAAAAGGAAAAATTCAAGTATCTTGGAGAAATTTGTGTTTCAGTGAACGCTACAAACTTGTTAACCCTTCAGTTATATGATTGTTTCACTGTACCCCTCCCCTTTCGTTCTTCCATGTCTGTGAGTAGAGGTGACACTCATACTGCACTCCTACTAAATGCCAAGTTGCTGCAAGTCAAACAGCTCTGACACTTACACCCACGTACACCTGTTTCCTGACCGACAAATAAATGATGTGTAACTTACACCACTGCTAACTTATGATTGAATTCAGCAGTGTTTTCTATTCATTTATTAACTTTTTAAAGTACTCTAGGGTCAATATAAACACATTTGCTCTCCTACTCTGGCCTCACTCCATTTAAGCTTCCTTCACTGAGAGGTGAAATGACTGGATTTGCAGAATCCCCAGGTATGAAAGGACAGACTGCTCCTGCAGTTTAAATATGCACTTTCATGATTCAATGCATACAGCAACAGACTGGAGAGCCACACTGTTTTTTCCATACACCTATTTACAACTGGGCTCCTAGTCTGGCCATGCTAGACATGTTTAAATAAAAGTTGCCAGGATTAAAAAAGTGGGAATGTGATGTAACAATGTAGAGAAATGAGTGTGAAAAAATGCAACCTATGGAACATACCCTGAATTGGGCCTGAAACGGCAGAGTTTGGGGCAAACTTGGAAAAGATAGAAGTTGTGGTAAAAAGATGGAGAAAGACAATTTGTTAAATGTGAAATCCCATAGGTTGTTTTTTGTAGTGTATAAATAGCAGAAAACTTTACCGATTTCTTTCTTCTCTGTGTTATTGTGCTTACAATTTTTCATTCATATAAGCATAAGTTTCTGGAATGTATCAGTGCAAGCTATTTAAAATAATTTTCCAATCAAGCTATATCCTAGAGATGGAAGTTAGGTCTATATTTAAATAAAAGGTTTTGATAATCATCAGTGCATAAAATATAGTAGTTCCTGAAATATATTTTCAACTGAATTCATCAACTTCACCTTTCAAACCTTGTCAAACAACCATGAAAATGGATATATAATTTTAATTTTTTGTTTAATAAATCCATGTGAACTTTGTATATAACAGCATGCATATGCTATAACATAAATATAATACACTTTTATCTGCGGATGCATAAGTCAATGAGGTTCATCCGAGATGATATGCAGTGATAGCTTTTACTGTTTCACCTGTCATATTTCTGAAAGACATCTATTTTCCTCTTGCATTTTTTCTGAGTGAAGAAGAGTTATCATAGTCAACAATGTGATTTGAGATTCACCTAATCTTTCAAATGTCATATTTCAGACACAGTTTCTTTCCTGCAGTTGTGTTTATCATATCTTCTTCATTCACCCTGTAGAAATAGGAGGGATGGATTTGCCTCAACCAGCAACCTTAGTGGTGTTGACAGTTAAGTCACCCCAGTTTTATTACATCTACACCTGGTCCAATCTTTTCTGGGCCTAAACATCAAAATTTTGTCTTTAAGCTTGATGCTAGCTAAAGCTATTCACAAAAGACAACTTCAGCCCGAAAGGACCCTTCAGATTTCCCTTTACAGTCATTGGTTCTTTTCTGGGGCACTAAGGGCGCAACACACTCCTGCCTGGGAGAAGACTGTCTCTTCCCTGCCTGGAGAGAAATGTGCTTCCTCCAAGCTAAAGATAACCTTTGTGAATATCCTTTGAAAATGTTGATGCTAATCAGGCAAATACAAGGTGTACCTTGAATAGTTATGCTTGCTAGAAATTTCAGAAAAGCAGTATCAAAAATGGAAAGATGTTTTACTCTATTTCATGCAAGCCTCTCTGAAGAAAATTGTGATTCAGCTCCTTAGCCCTTGAAAAGAGGATACTTGTGGACTAAAATTAAACACAAAAATAAATACACATATTGGATAGGAAAAAAAGATTTTTTTTATAACTATGTGAAAATAATAACAAGGTTCATAAAAAGTATGTAAGACCATAGCAACTGTTTGCATAAGCCCATGTGATGAACAATGTTTGGTGATAATAGAGTTACACACTATAATCTTACTATATCATGCACTAAGTTAATTAAAAAGAGATATAAATTTGTCAGTATAGTCCTGCACCAGGAAGATTTGTTTAAGCATAGACTAAATTTTGTCACATGTAAGCACCATGTGAATGTGGTAGCTCATCTCATGCCCCACATGTAGACTCCCTTGAAGATGCACTTTTGAAGT
>VWZD01001865.1:98924-110413 GCA_013396695.1 Sakesphorus luctuosus
AATCAGCAAGGAGTTTGACATTGACATACTCCATCAAGTCTAGTTTATAAGGAACAACTAGTGCAACATTCTGTGCATCTGGCAACATAGCTAGCTCTGTCAATCTGTGGATACTGCTGACATTGTACTATTAGCATCACTTCCATCTGTTTTGTTTATATAGGGCTTGATTTACTTTCACCATGTGAATTGGTAGTGGGTAAAGATGTCCAAAAGTCTCTGGTTCCAATTAAACCTGCAGTGAATTTTGTTGCATAGAATTATAATAAAGGGGAGCATTGTTGCAAAGGTTGCTACCTGTTTCTTCAATGGAAAATATCAATGTAACTTACAGAATACAGAGGCATGTAAATAAATCATAAAATACAATTTCTCTGAGGCAAATTTAATCCTTTTTCACTTTTCTATCTCCAGAGATAAGGAAATTATTTTTGAGACAGAAGTCTGTTCTGGTAATACATAGTCAGGCTGGTCGACCCTGTGTCAAATGGTTTTTCCTCCTTGGTGCCTCCTTGGTGCCACTCATTGCTTTAAAATAAACTATATCAATGCTCTCTCTGCCAGATATTGTTGCCCAGAACTACAGGTAGAAAATCTCAATCTCCTTTTCCTTTTCTCCTCCATTTCTCCAAGTGCAAACAGATAATAGAAGTGTTCAAGTTTAGGCAAAACTTCTAATTTACCCTAGTTCTCTGCACCCACCACTGACTTTACCTGCCACTAATGAATAAGGAAAATCAAGTGCACTGTTTAGTCTTTATAAACTGATAGAAAATGAAAATGTCTTATTCAAATGAAATCATAAGGCAGATGAGTATGTTACGTTAATCAACTTGGAATTTGAGCAGGTTGGATAACCTTTCTTCAGTGTAATAGAATCTTTTCTGCCCAGGCATAGTCAGGCCTACACTTTTATATATCATATAATGAAACAGCCACAATCCTATTTAGGAGAACTAATTAATTACTTGGAGGGCAGACTGACATCTGTCAAAAAAAGCTCCGGTTTAAGCGATACATGACTTTTCCTGAAACAGCATCTTGTACAATTCTATCTTCAGAACTACAGAATGTACCTTAATAGAAATTTAGCCACGCAACAAGTTATTTATTGGAAACCTATCCAAGATGTGTTTGAAAGTAGCTGTTGTGAAATCACAGTGTTTCCCACAGTATTTAGTACAATCACTAGCTCTTTTTCTTATGGGGGACTTTGACTTACCACATGTCTGCTGGCAATACAGTACTACAGGAAGAAAACAGTTCAGGAGGTTCCTGGAGTGTGTGGAAGAAAAATTCCTGACATAGCTGGTAAGTGAGCCAACTACGGAAAGTGCCTGCTGAACCTGCTGATTGTTAACATAGAAGGGCTTGTGGCACGTGTGGTGGTCTGAGGCCATCTTGGGCACAGTGATCATAAAATTAAGTTTTCAGTTCTCAGAGAAGTAAGGAAGGGGATCAGCAGAACTGCAGCATTGGACTTGTGGACTCAGATTTTGACCTCTTTAGTAGCTCCATTGACATGTGTGATAGATTTGATCCAGGCCTTCCCTAGTAACCAGTGGTAACTAAGAAAAGGCCCATTTCCCAGGTGTTCCACACTTGTTTTTTTATCTCCCATGTGACAAAGGAATGTAACAGAGAGAGAGAGATAGGAAGTTGTGGCTCTTCTTCCGGCGAGGGCTGGTGTAGAGAGTTTGCTGTTTTGGTCCCTTGTTGGAGCCACACAGGAGATCAGAGAATGAGAATATGAGAGGGAGAGAGAGAGCATGAAAGGAGCTGGCCCTCTTTTGAGGATTATTAGTAGGATTATGTTGTACTGGTTTGTTTGGTTTGTGTTGTACTGGTTTGTATCTATTTATTCTGTTTTGTCCCTTTGTTGTCCCTGTATTCCCCTTCCCTTTCCTTTCCCTTTTCCTTTTCCCCTGGGAGTTTTCCTATTATGTGTGCAGATTGTATATAAATAATTCTAAACATTTGGAAATATATATATATATACTCTGATACAATTCAGTTTCTTTCAAGTCTTCAGTTTCCTTNATTTACGACCTTCACAAGAAGGTGCAGATAGCTCAGGAGAACAAGGATATTGTGAGATTATGCTGGGAGCGAATTAGAAGGGTCAAAGTCCAGCTAGAATTTAATCTAGGTGCTACCATAAAAGACAATAAAAATATTTCTATAAATATATTAGCATCAAAAGGATGGCTAAGTGGAATTTCCATTCTTCATTGAATGTGTGAGAAACATAGTGACAAAGGGTGGGGAAAAGGCTGAGATACTTAAAGGCTTCTGTGCCTCAGTCTTACAGTAAGGCCAATTGTTCTGGGGATACTAAGTCCTCTGAGCTGGAATACAGGGATGGGGAGCAACATGAAGCCCCCATAATCTAAGGAGAAATGGTCAATGACCTGCTACACCACTAAGATCCACAGAAGTCCGTGTGGCCAGATGGGGTGCTCCCAAGGGTACTAAGGGCCAGGTGGTGGTGAATGGAGTTCAGTCCAGGGGGCAGTGGGTCACAAGTGGCATTCCCCACGGCTCAGTACCAAGGCCAGTTGTGGGGGGGTTTTATTAATAACTGGGATTAGGGGATCAAGTGTACCATCAGTCAGCTTGTGAATGACACCAAGTCCACTGCAAGTGTTGATCTGCTGGAAGGCAGAAAGGATCTGCAGAGGGATCTGAACAAGCTGGATCAATGGGCAAAAGCCAATGGTATGAGATTTCACAAGGCCAGGTGATGGTTCCCGCACTTAATTCACAACAACCCTATGCAGCGCTGCAGGCTGAAAAGAATGGCTGAAGAACTGCCCATTGGGAAAGGGCCTGGGAATGTTGGTTGAGGGCAGCTGAACATGAACCAGCATATAGCCAGGTGACCAACAAGGCCAGTGTATCAGCAACAGTGTGGCCAGTGGACCAGTGCAGTGACTGTCCCTCTAAAACTGGCACAGGTCAGGCTGCACTTTGTATCATCTTCGGTTCAGTTTTGGGCCCCTCACTGCAAGAAAGACATTTAAGTGCTGGAGAGTGTCCAGAGAAGGGCAACAGAGCTGGTGAAGGGTCTGAAGTACAAGTCTTATGTTGAACTGATGAAGTAACTGGGGTGGTTTACCCTGGAGGAAAGGAGGCTCAGTGGTGATGTTCTAGCTCTTTATAACAGCTTGAAAGGATGGTGTAGCCATGTGGGGATTGGTCTCTTTTCTCAAGTAAAAAGTGACAGGATAAGATGAATTGGCCTCAAGTTGTGCCTGGTTTAGATTGGATATTATAAAAAAATTTCTTAACTGAAAGGTTTATTGAGCATTGGAATAGGCTGTCCAGGGCAGTAGTAGAGTCACCATCACCGGAGGGAGTTCAAAGATGTGTAGATGTGGTGCTTAGGGATATGGTGGTTTTATGATGGACTTGACAATGTCTCGTTAACATATAGACTCAATGATCTTAGAGGTATTTTCTTGCCTAAATTGTTCTGTGATCACTAGTAGTGGTTTGGTAATAGGTCCCAATATTCAGACCTGATTTTCTGCATCTCCTGGATTTAATAAATGCCAGTTAGCTGCTGTCCTAGCTCAACAGGTGGGATCAATTTATCACAGTGTGGAGGTGACCAAAGCTATGTATCCTACACCTTCTATTCATTTCACAAGAACTGTTAACAATGGACCATTTGCAGCAGCTGCCCAGGGCACAGCCGACTCCTCAGGGTGGAAGCTGGGTGTGAAAGACACCTGTGAGATAACAGCTGGGATAACTCCCCTCCAGGAAGTTGTTAACACCTTCACACCCAGCCTGAGGGGGCGTGTCTGCTAATGGGTCATCAATGATTCCAAATACCCTATGACTCACAGAGTGAGATCACCCATTGTGTGACTCCCCGCCCTGGGGGAGGTACTGGGTGGTCCCCACCTGGATTTGAGAGTACATAATCTTGTAATTGGAAGACCTTGGGGAACCACTTGTTGGATCCAGAGGAGGACCAGAACCTCAACAGGAGGAGATCACAACCTTCAACCAGACTGCGACCACACTCTTGACCAGACTGCAACCGTCAGCTGCCCCAACAGGTTTTTCACTTCCTTTTACTTTGGACTTCAGGGGAACCATGTGGGGGTCAGCACAGGGGCTAACAAACCCCTTTGTTTGTGCCCCAGGGTGCTGGGTCATATTTCTGGGGTTTGTGGGTTAAAACCAATTTCTCTTTGTGCCATTGGATTTATTGTAATATTGTTATTGAATTGTAACTCTGATTTATAATCTCTTTTGTGTTGGGTTCATTTCTTCTGCTGGTTTACCTTTAAACCTGCACAGCTGCACAGGCATGTTCTGCAATATAGAAGAGGGAAAATGTAAGTGTAGTTTAAAGAAGATAGAATGCCATCTATTCTGACAAAATAGGACTGCCTGGAGTCCTAACTATTTGCCCGATCCCCAGTTAACTCAGAGAAATTTAAGGTTTCCAACCATGGTAATAATCTATTCTTGTTTATTGGTTAGGTGCACTTGGCTTAATAGACCAACCTTCTGTCAGGATATTCTGATATCTTTTGTCCCATAGGCAAACTATTATGTCATTCAGATGAGCCAGTACAATTAAATGTTTACAGGACGTACCTTTAGCCCAACAGTTGATAGTAAAGATGTTTTTCATACTCTGCTGTCATAGTTCAACCAAATCACCTGCAGGCAAAGGTCATGATCTTCCCTTTCTGTCGTCAGAGGAAGGAAATAAAATGACCTTTTTTTTTCCTATGGCAAGACTTTTCTAAATCTTCATGCTTCAGACACAGCTCTTCCAGAAATATAGCATCATATTTGTTGCTAAAAATTCAGGGTGAATTATGCTTTTTTGTCCAGTGGTTAAAAATGTCACTGTGAAAATTATTGCAGTGGAAAAAAGAAGGCGGCCCACCCTAAGACAGAACTACTCAATAGCTTTACTGAAGAACTCTTTCAAATACCAGGAGATGTTCAGCCTGAGGTGAATGGCTATGTCATGCCTATGACAAATTTCAGATCTGGTATTCAAGCGCAATGTGCTAACCCAAACGGGAAATGACAAGTGAAGTGCAGGAAGCCTGAATTGGCTACATTTAGATATCTAAACAAGATTTCAATTTTCAAAATATTTTGTTTTCTTATTTCTGTTTGATGGCACCCAGAGTTCCTACTGCCTCAATTTGAGACAGTGTGTTGTGGTATGACAAGACTGGGGTGTTTCCTTCTGGCTGTCAGGTATTACACCAGGAAAGACCTGAATTTACCTGGGTTTCTTTTTTTAGTCATTATTTTACTTCAGCTATTTACAGAAACTGTTCAGCAGGAAAGACAGCCACTGCTCTGACTGTCAGGGCATAACAGTTATTTCATGCTCTCTCCGTCACTCCACTGTGAGTTGTAATGGGGAGAGAATGTAGATACACAGTGGGTTTTGCTTCATAAGCGCCTTAAGGACTGGAGGTGAAATTTACCTTCCCCTTGTTGAGAATGAATCAATGACCACAAAGGGAGTGCAGAAAGAAAAATGTGTGGTAAATACAACTTCTAGGACGACCTTCCATTGGCATCAGTCCTTTCCCTTTTCACATGCAAGACATGTAATTGCACAAAGAGCCCAACTGCAAGGTTCAGGAACCTTACTTTCACATGTACCTAGGCAAGGTGTTCATAATCAGGGTAGGATTTTTTAAGTATCTCTCTGTATATGTTTTCTATGCAGCTCACATAGAGCCTAAGCTTTTGAAAAGACTGATAGTTCTAGTTGTTTATGTAATTTCTAACATGATACCTGAAGAAAATGGGTTTCAATATGAATAAGAAATAGGAAGCTCAAACTCCTACGCAATCCTTAGGTATAGCGCATAGATAACTCTAAGACAAGCAGCCTAGTAGCTGGATGCAGTCTGTGCAAGGAAAGATCAGGCATTTAACATGTGTCACATAGGGTTTAAGTCATTCTCTCTGGGATGAAGATCATGGGTTGGGACTTTGTCCCTGGACCTTCTTTTCATTGCTTTTGTGTGTGTGGAAATATAAAACAATTTTCATACATTGTTTTCCATTGGCTGATGTGAAAGAACTTTGAAAACATAGTCAGAAATGTTCTTATGAAGTAAGAAATATTCCTGCACTGCCACTGAGGAATGGAGGATTACGCTGTCACTGAAATAAATAGCAGTAAAGACCGTTTGTGTGAATCCAGGTCCTGGACTTCTTTGGGGAGAAGTTGCAGGTAGCAAGGAAGAAGCCAAATAGTGGTTCTGGGGTTTTATTTCTGTTCACTTCTTGAATAATAACAATTTAGATGGTACCAAGAAATAGAGTACATCTTGTGTTATTTTGCTATGTTTCATCTGCATGATGTTTACTGAGTTGCAAGACAGGAATCAGCCAACCTCAGCCACATTCAAACTGTCTCATCAACCAAAATTTTCATATATGGCATATGATGAAACTCCTTTATTCTTCAAATGCATTACTATCAGCACTTCAGAGCTCTTTTTTCCCCCAAAGAGCACAGTGGTATTATCAGCAGATGATTCACTAAAATTCAACTGAGATAAATTTCACTAAACGTCTTAGGAAATAAAGGGGAATATAACTCCCTGAAAAGCAGATAGTACCTTAGCTGGGACACCTAGAACTTCAGACACTTAGGACTATAGAACCATGTATAAGTTTTGTCTTTGCAATTCTATGCATTTCATATGTAAAGGGAATAATTCTACTCCTCCTCTGAGTGGTAACTGATTAGAAAACTCTTTGAGGGTCATGGATAAAAGAAAACATAGGAACCTGAAAAAATATTCCTGTTATTATTGCTTTATTGTTATTATTTTTTACCCCCCCCAATGCCCATTCCCATCAGATCTCAGAAACTAAGCAGGGTCAGGCCTGGTTAGTACTTGGATAGGAGACCTCCTGGGAATACCATACCGGGTACTGTAGGTTCTAGTCTTGAGGACTTCGCTGTCACTGTCCAAGATCACTCCGCTGTGGCAGATGAACCTTAGGAGTAAAGGGTGGGGCCAGTTCTGTGCACACTGTGCCTTACCTAAAAAATCCACTATGCAGGCTCAAAGGACACACCCACGTGGGTAGAGCCCTTCCCAAATCTTTGTTCATGAAGCGTAGCCATGATGATGACTGTTATTATTGTTTTATTGAAGATTATAGCCAAAATAAACACTCATAATCTGAAGCTACCACAGAGTTATTATTTTTCATGACTTAATAATCAGCATATGGCCAAAAGAAAGGCAAGAAAAACTGTTTTAGTAGCAACAAAGCTCTGCAGATACATGGTATTGAGTTTGTTGTAAAGAGAGATGAGTCCTCGTGGTTTCTAAAGCACACACTCCAAGATCATATATATTTGTTACTTACTGCCACTGCAAACCACAGCACCCCATTAACTTGCCTCTTGTCCTGTGTGAGGCTATGCTATCACTGTTGTGTCTTCTACACAGTTGGTTAGTGCACAGAAATTCTACAGTAGGTACTGTGCTTTTGCTGAAGCTTCTAGAAGAGACCCTCTCATTGGGAGAATTAGATTGAATTTTTCCTATGTACAAAAGCACGTTAGGAATTTCCCCATGTGTGTATGATTCTTTCAAAGGAGAAAAAGCAGCTAGCTATCTGTAACTGGAGATGTCTCCAGTTAAAGATCCTGAAAGATCACAGGTAAATGAGTGACAAAATGTTATAACTAAAATAAACTGATCACTTTCAAAGTATGGAGAGTTTTCAGAACCTATGTTGATGAAGAAAACATTTGCAGCCAATATATTAACCTCTAACCTTGGTGTTGATTAATGAGTGGGAGGAATGTTTCGCTACCTGAGCACCTGAGTAGTCTGAGCCTTGGGACCTATGGGACCTGGTGGCATTCAGCCTTTCCAGTGAGTTCCTGAGTCCTGCAGGCCGGTTAGGATGGAATTGCATTCATCTGTTGTTGAATGTTTAAGTTGTTCAAGCTGTTCATGTTTAAGCACACATGAGTGAGCTTGTGAGTCTTTGATATTAAAAAGAATAAATACTTGAAAGACTTACACAAGCTGTATTGGTAGAATCCTGATATTATCCTGATAGATGATATTAAGGGTGCCTGATGCCATGGGCCCAGGAGAATTCTGTCTGTGTCTAAAATATATAAATATTTTTTGAGGAATGAGTAGAAAGATCTACCTACATTGCAGTGTATTTAATTTTTTTCTTTTTGTGGCAGGTTTGACAGCAGTATGAAGTATGTATGGAGAGATGGTTTGCATTTTTTACTTCATGACCACAGAAAAGAATAAGGATGAGGAGAAGGAGGAAGAGGAAGATCCTCTCTTCAGGCTGTTCTTTTTATCCTTTTATTTTCTTTTTTTAAGTCCAAATTAACTTAAATGTAAAGGAATACTATTTTTCCTCTAGTAATGGTTCATTAGTTTACATAATATGTGTCTTGCAACAGCAGTCCAACCTCTCTCTCATTTGTTTAGAAGCCTGTCTATGAGCAATAATGGACACAATTCTCTGAAAATTTTCTACTTGTAACTATTTCTCAGTTTCTCTTGTGTGTGTGTGTATAAAACCTTTTTTTCCAAGCATTTATAAAAGTTTGATACACTTGCAAGCATTTGGACAGAATCTGAATGTCTAAAGCATTTCATTGCAAGAAAGTTGAAAATTCCTCTGATAGAAAATGTGTGGGTATGTGTAAGGCTTTTTAATTGTATAAATATAGCTGATTAAAGCCAGGACAGTGAGTTACTAATTTTAGAGCATATTTTTCATTAAAAAAAACCAAAACAACAACACAAAGCAAAAAACAAACAAACAAAAAAACAACAACAAAAAAAGCAAAGAAAAATGTTCAATAACTCAACATTTTAGCTATTAACAGAAATATAATTTTATCTATATCTGTTTGTCTATCTACCTACCTACCCACTTTATAGAGAATTGATTTTCTTAGGCCTCAGATTTCCTACAATAACCCTACCTTATCTGAGCAAAGCGCTGACAATTTTGACTACTTCTGATGTATCTCATTTGGTGTCTTGACTAGTTGCCTCTTATTCTCTTGATTCATTTCATGAAAATGCATCTTAATTTGGAACTGAATCTCAATTTTCTGTTTATTATTTAAATCATGCAAATTGCAACATGCATAGATCTCATTCACTGACATAATAACTAAGATATTCTTTTATTCTTAACAACTACAATTTAAAACATCATTTTTCCTTTTAGCCATTTCTCTGGATTTTTGCTGGAGTTTGGATTTTGAAAAAACAATCCAGAGATTCCACTACAAATATACTAAGATATCATAAAATTCTCATATTGAATTAAAAAGTCTTGACTTCAAAATTTGGTCAAAACATGAAATGTCTATGGTATTAGGCTGAGATTCCACTGGATTTCCTGATGAGCTCCTAAGTTTCTTGAGAGTTTCATGCTCTACCTTTATTAAAGATCTAAGATACGGTTGACAAAGAGATATAACCCTGAAAGCCTCTTCAATCAAAATCTCCCATATCTGAGAGTGTCTCTGATATTCTTAATATTCTATTTTATAAACCTAACAAAAACTGAAAGACAGGCATATGGCTCATCAGAAGAGTGATGACTCTCAGGTGAACTACTGGTCAGCTAGCAAAGACCATGGTTTCTCCAGAGCAGTCATGCTCTGTCAGCCCAGCTGGCAAATGCCTAAAATCTTTGCAAATCAAACAGTCAAACAGCTCCCTCTGTTCTGCATCACTAAACTGACAGTCCCACCCTTTGTTTTAGACCAAGACTTTGACATGCTAACAAAGTGTGTGTGTCGTATGAGTGTGAGCTACTTTTCATCTACACCTACTCATACTTCCTTCCTAATAGCAAGTTGTTCCAAAATATCTTGTCAGCAGCCCTTTTCCTGCTGCTTCAAGGAAGAAAAAAAATAATTAAATCTGTTGTCCATTGGTTCATTTTACCCAGTGAACTAAACTTGTTCGTTTTGCCCTTACAAGGCCAGATCTCCTTCCTGTTTGTGAATGAAACACTCATCAGCACAATTCAGTGTGACTTCATTCAGTAGCAGCAGCTGCAGAAGCAGCCAAGAATGGAGTTTTGGACATTCAGATGAGGACTGCACAAATATTTGGCTTTTGAGGTTTAGGAAGAGGAAAAGATTTTTTTTTTCTGGGAATGTTTTCCTTTTGGCACAATTTTTTTAGTTCAGTTTTCTGCAAATTACATTTAAAAAATGGAAAATATTTTGTTTGGACTAAACAAAACACATCATTTGACCAACAAGATGCCTCATTAATTTTTAAAGATAAAGTCAGTTAAAATGCACTTTAACTACTTTTCATGAAAGTTCAAAGCAAAAACCTGATATATTTAATTTTGAAAATATGCAGGTGACTCCATATTCTGTCTTCTCTTTTCTTCATTCTGTGAATTCAACAATTGCTTGTGTTGCAATACCATCCCAGTGCTTCTTCATATCACTGCATAATACCATTATATTGTACAATGTGAAATTTGAAACAAAATAGCTTCACTCATTTTTAACTTGCATAATCATGCTACTCAAATAATTCACTGAAAAATATCTTTTATCACTTCAGTGCCTTTTTCCAAGGTTGCTGCACTTGAAACTCATTCTGCACCTAACTTCCTATTCTCTTCCTCAGCTTGCTTTGCTCTATTAGTAATATTACTCTAAAATTTTTCTTTCCAATTCCTACCCCCTTTCTAACTTAAATATTCCTAGCATTCCTACATCAACCAGTTGGCATATTCTGTAATGGCATTGTTTATATAGGTTGCACCATGCAACTCGTATCTGCCTTGTCTGCCTAGATTATAGAGTCCCAAAAATTCATAAATTCTTGTGTCTCAAGTTTTTTAATAAGGGCAATCTGATCTCCTTTAAAAGTCCATGCAAGAGAACTGCCTTCACTGGTCAAATGCAGAAAACAGTCTGAAATCTCTGTTGGGAAAACACAGCTAATTTAGTCTTTCTTGTAACCTTACCAGTCACATTGCACTGTCATGCTTATCCAGGCAACCTTGCCTTCATACTGATTTTGTCCAGATAAAACAGGCTTTGTATTGTCCAAATAATGCAGTGAAAGAAATGTGCTGGGGAAAAGATTGCCTGATTTATACCTTTTTCAGTCTTAAAGTTTCTACATACTGTCTCTTTTTCTGCATTTTTATCAAGTTTCTCATTAATCCTTTTGAAATTCCTATATTTATGGGACAAAGAATAGCTCAATAAATTGCTGAAAAACATTCTACTTTTAAAATTAAAGTATCATGCAATCAAGTTTCTATGTTCAGAATATGTATTCAGTATGTCTTACAACCAGCATAGCGAAGAACTATATATACAACATTCAAGACCATTTTCTTCAAATTATGCTTACAATAGTATAAAAAATGTCTATAAATCCACCTTGAATATGAGACTAGATCACATATTCAGATATGCATGACTCTCA
>VWZD01001865.1:119682-141857 GCA_013396695.1 Sakesphorus luctuosus
TTTACTGCTTTACAGATTGTTTTTTCCTTTCTGAGTGGAGTCCCTTAGAAAAAAAGTGCAACATAATGAAGAGAAGTGGCACACTGGCAAGCACGAAACTCCTTGCTTTTAAATGTAGACCTTTTCTCCTTCATGTGGTAATTCTGATCAAACCTATGTGACTCATTAATTTTAAATAAGAAGCCATAGCACCTTAAGTTTCCC
Source organism: Sakesphorus luctuosus (assembly GCA_013396695.1). Classification (NCBI taxonomy): domain Eukaryota; kingdom Metazoa; phylum Chordata; class Aves; order Passeriformes; family Thamnophilidae; genus Sakesphorus; species Sakesphorus luctuosus. Next base: position 119,887 of record VWZD01001865.1, read on the forward strand.
AAAAAGTAAACATATCATCCAAGGAGTAATTGCCAGAGAGCACAAAATTCCCACAGGCTTTTTCATCCCAAAAGATGCTCAAGTCCTTCCTAGGTCATGGTAAACCAAACAGAACCATGCTCACTAGCCAATCAGAGTCTTCTTTAAAGTTTCGTTTGTTGTAGGCAGTCATTAACAGCATTTCCTTTGTAAACAGGTTCTAATCTAAATCCCATGAGCTAAGGCTTTCAGGTCCTGTCCCTCCTTCTGTTATTGGTCTAATGTTGTATGGACTTATACAGGCTCTTGAGAGCATTTTATGAGCTCCAATGCAATATATTTGACAGAAATAACAATCTGTGTTGCGATAATATATTTCTGAGATGTTGACCCTCCATTTCTTCTTTACTTTTTCTCTATGTAACAGCAGATTTTAATGTCTGTTTTCAGATTTGCCATGGTGAAATATATTGTCTTGCAACTGGTGATGTTAAAGTAGTTTTTCTACATTAGTAGTAGACCCAAGAAAATAACCAAAGGAAATTTTTTAATTTAAAATACGAAGCTGAGACCTTCTTACCTCATTGGGGCAAAATAATGTTATCATGGCTGCTGGTCTTCCTGCTTATGTTTTTAAATTTTTCACCAGTCAGACTGGACAGGAATTGCAACCTTATAATTGAGGAACTCCTACTAAACATTTAAACATTAAAGGGGTAGCATTGGTAAGTTTTCTTTCAAGAACAAAACCAGAGGTCTGTCTTTTAAGCTGATTTTACCTCTACAGTATGAGTTAAACAACATCATTTTCCATTAGTTGAAGTACATCAGGAAAGAGCAAAAGGTGGCATTTTTGACTCATGCTTGCACTCTCTCATTTACACAGTGGGAGAAGAACATATTCCAAGTAATCCTGTGATACCTTGGCAATCTACTTTTGCATAGTTTTTACTGACTAGAGAGCAGAGAAGAAACCTCCAGCCTGCAGAACAGCTAGCACAGGGTTGTGAGTTGATATATGCCCCTACAACACTACTGCCAATGTATTTTTTAAATTATATCATCTGAGCTGTGTTTACATGCTTATGCTTTACCAAATGATCCTCTGTGAATCAGAGGCAGCCTGTCTTTCACTACCTAGCATACCCCATTGGAATGCTGCTCACCAATTTTAGCAATATATTATTTAATTTTCGTCTTAGCATCAGACTCAATATGATCAAATCCCCTCCAGCTCCCAAATGCTCCTCTAGCTTCTTGATGTGTTTTCCTGCTGGAGCCGCAGCCTGATACACATTCTCAGACTTGCTGGTGAGTCACCCGACACAGGAGGATGCTGGGACACAGCCTGAGCCTGCCCACTGGCCCGTAGCTGAAAACCAATACTGATTGCTATTTACATCAGCAGCATAAATGCCAGCGTATTTGCAACATTTTTAAGGGTGGTTCAGTAACTAGAAGTTGAAAAAAAATATTGTTTTTCCCCACTTCTAGTGCTGGATTCACAGTGTTTACAAACAGCTGTTGCAACAGCCCCAAGCTCCAAAGAAATATGTGACACATCTGAGAATCTGACAGTCAAACCCAGCATTTGTTCCAGTGCACCCCTTCTATGGCTTGGCGTAACAGGAGATGTGGTCCTCCTGGTATTTGTCACTGTGGCAGCTGAGTGCATGGCAGTGGCAGCAGTTATGCAGTTATTTGCTTCTTTACTTGCTGCAGCAAGTAGAAAGTGAGCCAACAGACAGGAGAATTCAGATAGAATAGAGCAGGGAGTGAAGTCCACTAAAAAAAAAAAAAGAAAAAAAAAGAAAAATATAAATAACTTATAAATAAAGGGATTCATCAAGGGTCCATGGAACAACTTGGGTGTCAAAAGGTAGCAACACAAAGCTTAAAAGCAGGTGTTGCTCAGCCCCATTTCTCACTTCAGGGCAGTTTGGTAAAACACAGGTCCCACATTGACTCCTACACTGCATTTCTGCCTCACCATGGCTGTATCTCCACCTACTTTCCATCTCACTCTGAGATCCTGCAAGGAGAACTAGAATTTGCAATCCCTCCTAGGGCAGAAGGTAAAGCAAAGACTTCATATCTCTTCCCTGGAGAAGTACAGTACAGAGTTAGGAGCACAAGCAGTCACAGGACAAAAATGATGCAAAGGGAACATAAAACTGCATGGAAGTTGTTTCATTAAGAAAAGGTTTCAAAACAACTGAGTTGTGTTCACGTGAGGGATGATTTTCAGTGCAGAGAACACACAGGAGGGGAAGTGGCTGTGCACAAAAAAATATCAGATCTTTGACAGCTGTTCCCAGCAGCAGGTACTGGGTCAAATATTGAGATTCTCGTATTATAAACTGTCATGCCTAAAGTACACCAATCAATGACAAGTTCTTGCGCAGGTATTTTGAATTTTTATTGCATTTTGTACAGGGCTCTCAAATTATCATCTTTAGGTTACATTCTTTGTATAACACAAATTGCTTATGTTTGCTCTACTAATAAAATCCTATAGCTTTTAAAAGCACATGGGAAAAAATATGTCTAGCATTTTTTACATAAGTAAGGTTTAGAGCAAATAGATGTCAGGACCCAAGGATATTTTCACTTTTATCCCGTTAAACTTTACAAGTTTTAACTGTGCTTCTGAATTCTTCAGAGAAGCTTTGAAATTCACAAGTTCATACAATTCACAGAGCATCTGTTGTGAAAAATAAAGAGATTGTGACTTCAAATTTAAATAACTAAGAATTCCACTATTAAAAATATAATCCTTGTTATCTAAAATAAAGCCTAGAATAGTCATCATGACAGCAGCTTAAAAAAAACTAACATAGAAATTTCAGAATAATCCTGAAATTGGTATGAATTGGAGGACTCTTTGTAGTCCATTAGAATTATCTTTACATACACCTGCAACATGAAGTTAAAAATGAAGTGTCTACCTGCTGTTGAAGCCTGTAGGAGCTATGCACCAAGGCCTGGATTCCCTAAAGTACCAAAACACCTCTTAGAGTACCCTTTAAAGTAGCATAATTTGGATAAATGTGAAACAACTAAATCATTTTCAAGAGCTGTGCTTCAACAACATTTTGGGATCCTGCAAATCTCCTCATTGTAAAACCTTTAACTGTGTATCAGAAGAAACTCTTTAATATATGAAGAGCGCAAGGGGAGAAGAGCATCAAAAGGACTTTGTGGGGGAGGACAAGAGAACCTGCTCTTGGCAGAGGAAACTTCTGAAGAGGATGTTAAGAAGCCTGCAGACGTGGGTGACAGTCGGTGACATGAGGATATTTCAATTCCATTTGAGGGTTGTTCAGCCCTTTGTGCACTGAAAATGAAGAATAAATTTGCAAGTATCAAATTCAGTGTGAATTTTACACAGCCCTAGTTCAATAATCTAAGTTCCCAAATCTCATTTTTGTTAACAGCCTCTTGTTGAACATCTTTCATGCAAAGATCTCCAGGCTTAATAAACAATGCTCTGTGAAGCTGGCTTCTAACAGATTGCAAATGGGGACATAAAGTCATATATTTTTGATCTTGACTCCTCCCAGATCACCCAGAGGGCAATTGTACAGTTGGGACACTGTCCCTCCGGTACCTCACAGATATAAAATGCCACACCAACATAGTCCTCAAAAATGCATGTTAAATAAAGTATGTTGTCATTTACATATGCAGTAATAAGCCCAAAATAAGATAATGATATTGTTAGAGGTCACTCACCCTGGGATGAATTTGTAAGCAGGAGGTCCCTGTTATTGCACTATTCTCTTCCAGCAAGGTTATTCTGACAGATTTCTTAGAGGTATGGATAATTAGGCTTTAATACTCCCCTTCCCCCCCTCCCCCAATGGCTTCATCTATGTATTTTTTTTCTTATCTGTTTCTGTCTCAATTGCTGCTTTATCCAAGCTAAGGGAACACATCAACTCAAAGTGAGGTGGTGGCAAGCTCAGGAGAGTCACCTTAGCAATGCAGGGACTACTGGTTTAATAACATGAAGAAAGACTTTCGAAAGGTGTTTTAAAGGTATAATAGCACTGAGGAAAGCTCTATCCTAAAAGGATGGGGGACAAGGAGTTTGTGGTCAGCTTAAATGTGGCTCTGACTGCAGCCCGCCAGTTTTAAGAAGAACATTTTGAATCATGTAGGGGGGGGGAAAAACCTCAAAGTTTCTTATTGTTTGAAGAAACAATATTTAAATAATTGTGGTAGGCTTTACTGTTGCTTTTTTGCACTTCTGCATCATGTGTAAAATATTCCCATTTGCTACAATGAGAGCAGCAAATTAGGTGAAGATTTTTGCCCAAGGTTTCAGGTAAATCTTTGTATCGCTTCCCTATCTCTACCAAAGCATCCTATAGTCAATGTACAGCACTCTTTGCCACTGCAAAACTTTGTTATAAACACAGGCCCCTGTGTCTCCATAAATGTCTCATGGCCAGCTGCCTGCAGAACATTAGATGGATTTTTCTTTTCGAAGTTTGAGAGACAAGCATTAGGTCTCAGGGTTTAGGCTTCTTTTCTTCATTATTGCTTCCAAAGTTGTCATGGTTATCATCTGAATCTAAATTCTTTTCTGCTTTAACAACAGTTGTACTCTCCTTTTCGATCATGAATAGTCTGCTTGGAACTGGAAGGAGAGGAGGGGTAAGTGAACATTTGCATGAAGAGAAAAATGTTCACAAGGGGCTGAAAGACATTCTTGACCCACAAAAAACCCTCCACAGACTAATAGGCTGTGTGCTGTGACCAAAATGTCACTATTTTTAAGGTGTCTGGCTTATACCTGCCTCACATAATGGTCACTCTGAAAAGAATTTTGGCAGCTGGTTGACCACTAAATATGAAGTTGATTTTTTGTATTATTTTTATTTGTTTTACATTGTGGTTAAGTTTTCAGACCTTTACTCAGGAGCTGAAAAAAAGACAGAGAGAGAGAGAAAACCCAAAGAGATGTGGAGAGATAGAAAGTTAGAAGGGCAATTTTCACACACAGACAACCCATACAGGCACACCAAAGATTTCAAAAATAGGCTAGCAGAGAGGATTCATAAACAGCCCCTTGAAAACACAAACTCCTTTTTCCTTAGGAAAACACACCATCCCTTTGAGCAGCATCCCAAGCACAGAGCGCTGCAGATTTGTCATTACGAGGTGTGCTGGTGTGATGGCTGTCTGAAAACTTGGCTCCAGCACCGCTCAGCACAGCTCCTCTCCGTGTTAGCTCAGCCATTTCCCAGTGGTCAGCCCGTCTTGCCATAATCACACGCTGGCGCCACAAGAGCATTTCTTAACTGCTGTACCTTGTAATGAATGCAGACTAAAATATTCTAAACCCCTTCAGTTCGGGAGCAGCCGTGACCTCAGGCTTGAAAGCTCAACACCATATTTGCTTGTATAGAACACCTGATAAAAAGGATGCCAGCTGCAATGAAAAGAGCATTTTCTCTCTATCTCTCACTGTTAATTTTATGGTGCATATAGCATGAGTTATTTCACTCTTGTTCCACACATTCAACAGGTTTAAGCTGAAACCTTTTCTGGGTTACCATTAACTCTAAAATGGTTTATCTGAAATGCAGCAGGACAGAAAGGATAAAGTGACAGAGGACATACAATTATAGAAAGTGCTTCACTTAGGTAGAGGAAGAAAGTCAGTATTTCTTCTACAGTTAAACATTTGTACTTCCAGTACATGTCTTCTCATGACTCTAATTGGGAATGAGTTATGTTAAATTTATTGTAAAGGCCTGATCTCTCTGTCAGACTTTACTGTAACTGTGACTGTGTAAAGGTGATTTGAGCTTTAGAACACCTCAAAATGTAAATTAGAGATAATTTTCTACTTCATAAAGGAGTAAATTTCACAAGTCTCATTCCAACTCAGCAGAACTCTTTATTTTCCTTTTGATTTCATGTTAACAGGTGCAAAAAACCACAACTTCAGGACCTTGACCATATGCAATGATTTAAAAAAAAAACAACAAACAAACACAAAAAACCCCAAAGAAAACATACAAAACACCCAAAATCAAAACAATGATGTTCAGGATAGCTGAGATTTAATTCAGGTAGTTTTCTGCAGTTGCTCTGTCATGTTTTCAATGCAGCTTACAGGAGGAAGCTTTGAACACCATTTTCAAAGTTTGTTTTTTCCTTTTTTTTTTTTGCTTTCTCTCATCCTTATGATGGTAAAAGAGACATAATTCACAAGAGAAGGTTCTTAAAAGCATGTTACATTTTGATAATATCAGGTAGAACAGCTGTTATAAACTTACTACAGCAGTATTGATTTGTCATCATTTAAAAAAATAAAATGTTTAAGAAGTCTTTACAAACCTGCATTCATGGTATATTTTACATGATAATTTTATCTAGCTTGTGTGGAATACTCACAGTACGTTAAGCTATTTACTTTGTCTTTGTTTTGAAAAACAAAGTTATTTTCCAAGCTATTTTAGGGACCTTGGAATGGACACTATGTAGCACAGTATTTCGGTTTCTATCAGAGTGGGTCCACACATCTTGCCTCACCTTGGTAGGCAGTTTTGCTGTAAGTAATAAATTCTTGGCAAACTTTATCCACTATAAAAAGCACAGCTATTTTTTCTTTTATTTTTCCTGTAGGTTTACTGCAAGGTTTTTCATTTTAGATGCAATCAGTGGCAGTGTTCTCATGCAAAATCCGTATCCAGTGTCTGGACTATGTTAAGATGTGTAGGCAGCTGGAAACAGACTGTTGTTGTAATTTTGCAAGAAAAGTTCACAGCAAAGGAATTCTGCTTAATTTACAGGTGGGTAAGGGAGGAAGTCTTCCAGTTGAAGACCTTGAGGTGCCCTGGTAGGACCACAAAGGATGAAGGCGAGATGCCTTCTGCTGGGATGGCATTGCCTTTTGTCCGACTGCAGTCTCTGAAAGTTTTCAGCCTTTCTCTCAGGTTTTTTGAATGTCTGTCTGTGGGAGACAGCTGAAGTTTAACCTCTTCTTGACTGGGGGCAACCTGGGTGGAGCAGGACCTGATAGTGACCTTTTTCATTCCACTGGTGCAAAGTTGCAGCAACTCGATTGAAATGGCCTTAGATCTTTCTTTGTCCCTGGAGGCAGATGATGGTAAAGAATCGTTGTGGCTGCTTTTCTTCACTTATTCAGCCTGCCTAGGTCAGCAGGACTGTTTTGGCAAGCATATCTTAGGGCAGCCTCAAGGTGGAGGCAGTAACCTGAACACTGACCTTCCCTGTCTGATTCCTTTGTGAAAGAGAGCTCAGCTGTGTCTCATGAACGATTGGAGCTTTTTTTTTAACTTTCTTGTTTAGATACTGAATTTAGGCATCACGGCAGAGTGAATGACATTTATGCAAAGTGATATTATTTCTCAATTTTTCCCTAAGCTTGAAAATTCTGGCATTGATTCCTTGTTCACTTCCCACTACACTAAACTGGTACTTCTCAGATACTGACAGCCCATGCACATAAGGTGAATGAAGATTGAGACAATTGTCAATCTATCCAGTAGAAGTGCTGGTGCTTCAAAAGTTTTTTGTGCAGATTCTATTCTGATGCTGGTAAGAATTGCTATTACACTCAATTAAACATTTTCCTGACTAGCTGCTTTCACTTTGATTGCTTTCTATTTTAGGGAGGGGGGAAATAAAGTTACAATCATTATAAAGTATATTTTAAAATGAACACAAGCAGTTCTATTTGCATGTGAAAAACCATATACTCGGGAGAAATAGGCTGAAGTTTTCATTGACAATCTATTTTGGCACCAATCACACAAAATCACATGGAATAAGTTTGTATCTGTAAAGGAAAATTTTATAGACACACTAAACTCAAGAAATTGAGTTAAATATCCACAGGAGAGATGCAGAAGAAAAACAAGACACGGGATAAACAGAGCCTTTGCAGGACACTGTGACTGCCACAACTGGTGGAACAGGAGCAGCATGAGGACATTGTCAAGATCAGCAACACCAGGCATTTGAAATCCTGACTTTGGTCAATATTTCTGAAATGATGGGGTTTCATTCGGCAATCTGGAACAGCTACAGCACCTCTAAAGAGCCTGCAACATGCTATGCAGATGGATCTGCATGAAGTTAATGCTGAATTGAATTAATTTGCATAGCATTAGTTCTCACAGACTAGTAAGTGTTTTTCCATTCCTTTGTACATTGTATTTCCAGCCAGACACTTTTTTTGTTGTTTTCTTTTTTTTTCTTATTTTCTTTTCAGCTGCAACTTCCCTTCAAGACAGCCATGGCTCCATGTCTGACCATTGCTCTCTGATGAACTCATAATTTCTATTGAGTCAGAACTCAGGATCAGAGCCCCTCACAAAATCTGGACTTCCCTATGTTATTTGTGCTTCCTTTATCATGTATGGCACACTTTGATTGTATTATCCTCAATAGATGTTGCCTGCCTCTTAACTTCAGGCAGATGTCCTTTGAACAAGCCACAATTAGGGAGCTGTGTGAATCTGCTCCAGAGGAGACAAAAGGAAAGGGGAAGAAATGAGAAAAGAGCAAGTGAAACTTTCTGCATAGCCCAGCAGCCAGTTACTTCCCCTCCTGCAAAACACAGGAGAAGACCCATAGCCATCTATGCAAGACTCACAGCTGTCTGTGCTATACCACCAAAAATTAAAGGGGCAGAGAATAAAGAGACACCCAGGTGTCTGGATAGAGCTGTCAGGGTGTTCTTCACACAAAGGATAGGCATGGATTGGACAAACAAACTTTTCAAAAGGATGCAGACAGTGCTGGTTGGAGACATCAGAGTGGCAAGACTTGAGGTCAGAAATGCAGATGCACATTGAGGAGGCGAAGAGAGAGTATTTTCAACACTCACTCTGAAGGCTATAACTTTACTGATATATGAAAAATAGTTATTTTTTTCTGTGTGCAGCTGTCATATTTGTTAGGTAGGACAAAGAGGTATTGAGTAAATACCCTGAGGCATATGCTGAAGGATATGAGGTAGAGATGACTTAACAGATCAGAAGGGCTTTAACAAGACACTAAGAAATTGGATGCTCCTTACCAAAGCTTGACCAAGACATACAGGATAACTCCAGTGTGTGAGGATCAGAATACGGAGAGAGAGGTATGCTCCCTCTATGCTTCACAAGGAGATGATGTAGCTACAGTCAAGGCTCTATAGTTGCACATACAGATGTAAGACAGGTCAGAGAGAAAGCCTGGCTAGCAAGGTCTGTCACCAGAGCTGCAGAAAGTATCTGACAGATAAGGTGATGCAGGAGATGATGGCCCTTGTCTTCAAGAAAGGCAGGCATTTGAACACCACCCCATGTCTCCCCCACTGCCACCCTCAGGAAAAACCTGAGTTAGATGTGGGCAGTCAGGGAACGAAAGTCAAACAACATAATAAAAGAAAGAAACTGAAGGTTATATCTTGTGGCAAAGGGAAGAAAAAGACTAAGCCTTAAGCTAAGAAGGGGGAAAGGCCTGCATTCAGAGGGAAGAGAAAGAAAAAGGTTTGAGCAGAAAATCAAAAGGAGGGAAAAGGACAAGCTGAAAATCAGAGGGGAAGAAAGGGCAAAGATAAAGTCAGGGAGAAGAAAGAAGTACAGTGTGTTAACAGAGAGCCTGCTGAATAGGAGGCAGGATAATTCTCTCACAAGTTAAAAATTTTATCTCCTTGTTTTCAACATATCCAAGTACTTCTGTAGGTAAAAATGAGAACTGGGCTAGAATGCACAGAACATATTATAGTCTGCTTATCCCAGTATGCTAGAAAGCAAAGCAGCCATTTGTGTCACTTTCATGACATTACTAATACTATGGTGTTTATAACCAGAGACACATCTTAGCATGCCTTGACTCTGGCTTGCAGCATGGACATAAGTTGAAAAAAAACTTACTAGGACCACAGACACTCAAAAGTCTGGAGAGGTATTTTCCTAGAAAAGTGGATTTTGTTGGATCAATGGCAACGTGCTCAGACTAAAACAGAGAACTGACAATTTTAAGTGACTAACATAAAATTAGAGGAGTCAGCATTCTGCCTAAGAAGGCTAAATTAATCTCCTGCAAAGCCTGGAATATGAAAGTACTGTTGATGCTACTTGTGAGGAGAGTTTTTATACCTAAGAAAAGAATACAATAAAGCTCCTAGACACATGCTTTACCCTGGCAGAAAATAGAAGGATGCATAGCTCTCCTGGACGTTTCCTTAGAACATGACTTTGGAAACAGTTTGATGAAGGCCTATTATAACTTTCATTTGCTGCTCTGCTGATGAACACAGTGGACAAGATGCAGCATTAGAGAGCAACATACAGTAGCTTCATAAGAAATGTGCCTTTATCTTCAAAGTGGCAGATTTATTGACTTTAATAAGCAGAAAATATCTACCCGGACACTAGACAAACACAGACTCAACACAGACTGAGAAAAAGCTGATAATTGTATTAAACTGACTGCTTTTTTGTTACATGTGCTTGGGAAATTTCCAATAAAAGAGAGTGCCAAAAGGCCTGGTTGTGAGTCTGACAAAAATCCCACAGAACTGAAGTGGATAAATATAATATGATTCTTTTTCAGACACAAATTGTACTGTATTGCATAAGAGTGTGTTTCTTCAACCTTACTTGGACAGTGCAAGGTTTAGCTTTGTGGTTGGCTCAGCTGTTATTGGGACTGTTGTCAATACAACAAGCACTCTACCTAGACACTTGCAGAACATACCCCATCTACAAAGTTGGGGAAAATGCCATAAGGTTGTCCCACAGGAACTATGGCCATAGTAGCAAAGTGTTGTTTCCTTCAGAGTTCTAACTCTGTGCCTAAAAGCAGACTTAGTAGGATTAACACTTTATAAAGCTTTGTGGGGATAGATAATGAGGATTTCTGCTCACATTTCCAGTAAAAAATAAGAGTCTAACAAGGTTTATGAAGCTAGTGCAAGTGGAATTTTAGAAGCTTTTGCTTTAGTGCATGACCAGATGGTGGTGAGAAGAAGAGTGATCGGGCTTTCACGATGGAAATTGTGGCTGACTGGGTGATGAAATAAAAGCATTTGGGAAAAGAGAGTGGGAAGGCACTGGACTGCAATAGCTCAGAGACAGAGGAGTAAGCCTGGGGTAGAGTCTGTAACGCTACAGTAAACTTCAGGAAACTGCTACGTGTAGGAGCTCTGTTACACTGGTGGCACAGCTAGAAAGTATGTACTGCAGAAGGCACAATTCTGAGCTGTGGGAAGTGAGGAAGGCATAAGGACACATGCAGATCAAGGGAAAAACAAAACGTCAAGAGACTCATCATTAAATAAGCATCCTTCTTCCAGTCTGCTATGTGAGGTGGAAGTCATATGAAAAAAGTGGTTGTGCCATTATGTCAATTCCATAGCATGTCTATATACATCCAAGGGAATTGAATTGAGTGTGCACAAAGTGTCCAAACTCTTCCAGTACCTTGTTGATGATCATTCAGTATTGTCAATATTGTTCTTTTCTTACACATTTGCATGCATGTGTAGTTAAGTGTAAAGTAAGATTCCCTCAGAAATATAGAGGGACTTCTGAGTGCTGATCCAATGGCTCAACAGATCTAGTTCAAACCTCAGGGCTGACTGATCCTGCGTCTGCAGAAATAAAAGGGAGTGAGCAAACATGGTGTAGATACACACACTTACTGTCATATATGTGCATGCCATTGTACTGGGGTGTACTGGTGTACTGTACAAAAAAGACCTTCATCTTTCAAGGCAAGTCATGAGATATTTGCCCCAGGATGTTTCAGAGACATGAAAGTATGGTGGAGCCACTGGAGGTTTGGAAACAAGACTCTGAAAATGCAGAGTGACTCTAATCTTAACTCCTGGTTTTCATAGAGGGAGGAGGCCAAATGGTGATTAAAGGGCAGTCAGTGTCAAGGTCATCCATAATTACCATAATTTTGCATTTCTTGAGGTATTTTAGTTTGTGTCATAATATTATTTAAAGTACACTTGTGTATTTGTTGTTTATTTTAGAAAAGAGATAAAATTGTAAATTTATGAAATATATCTAAATTCCTGCAGTATTCAAAGGACTTGAGACCTGTACCTGGGAGTCGGCATCTGAGGATGTAGGACTAGCAAGGCAGGCAGACTCTGAACCCAGGCTTTGCTTTGGCTCTATATGTCCTTTTCTTGTTTCTCTCACATAAGCATGAATAGTGGATAGGGTTTTTCTCTCTTTCTTTCTCTTTTGAACCAACTGAGTGAAAAAACACTAACCCTTAAATGCAAGCTAGTTGTTTTCCAGGGCTTGCTCTTTCTACACATTCTCTTTTTTGTACTTTAATTCATGTTAAAATGTGCAACAATTACTGTAAGCCTTGACATGAGCTATAAGCAGACATACCTACAGTTTGAACATCTCACACTGCTCCTTATGGAAAATAGGTTTTACAGTTTTTGTTTGTTAGCTAGCACTCAGCATCCTTTGTGTGTGCCTGCCATGGTGGTCCCGATCTTCAGCAGGTGGTGAAGAGTGTGACAAGATGCTGCAGACTGCAATCCACTGGTCTCACTCAGGCCAGGAACTAGGTTTGCAGGTGGAAAGTGGAAATGGTGGTCTTAGCAGCATAAAGGAAGTCTCACCACAAGACACTAACCGAAAGGAAGTATACATGGAAACATGCCATCACCCACACCCAACTGCAGCAAAACCTCATGCAGCTGAAGGGGCTTTTATGAGATCTTTGAAGCATAGCCACCCACAACTGTCATCAGATCAATCTGAGTGGGGGGGGTTTAATAGTGTTTTGGTTTTTGTTTTTCCTCCTTCTTTGACTTGCAAGCACAAGCTCTAACCTTCATGTACGTGTGTGTATAGATACATAGAGAGAGAGAAAAAACATGTACTTTTTCTCCTTTATCCTGTCCGTATTCTAAAATAAGATGTTCCACAAAAAAAATTGTCCACACAAAAATGGAATGAAAAGTCCCCAAATATATCCCGTAACTGGGACTCCTGTCAGGGTCAAACTTCTAGGAGGAGTTGAGTCACATTCAGTTTGGCTCATACAGAAGTCATTGTCTTGGTCCCTTGAAAATGATCACTTAACCACAGCTGACATCAGCAGAAATACAATCAAGTTCAAGTCAGATTTCACTTTTACAGTCTGTGGCCAAGTCTTCATTTGTTCTTGCTTATTTTTGTAGGTTTTGTCTAAAAGCTTATCCTTAGGTGTCTGGGTATGGAGCTCAGGGGCTGAACTGCTCTGTGAACTGCTATGATACAGCTAAGTGTATAATTAGTCTTCTTTAAATTTCATCTGAAGAACGCTTCTTAGATGCTCTTTTCAGATACTTATAATCCCACCTTTGGTGAATTTCAGCATGGTAAGTAGAAAGCATGGCTTGTTGAAATTTCTTTGAAAAAAAACATTTTATTTAATGCATTTTGTCCCCTTCCTATATGATTCTTTCTCTATGTATTTGCATTCACTGCAGGTTTATTTACATAACGTCCAGCTAAAAATGGATTTTTAAGTCATTCTGTAAGAAACAGTTCCGATTCAGTTTGAATGAGCAACAAAATGAATGAATGAAGGGCTTAAATCCAACAGGTAGGTACCTTCAATGGCTTAAAGAGCCCAGACTCAAAAGCATAGTTGACAAAGAAGAAACATAGCATATTTCCATCCACCCAGAGACCAGGAAAGCTGCCATCCAATGGGGATGACTAACATATGACAGCAACAACTAACACTAACACAAGCCATCCTCTTCTCTCCATCCTTTCCAAGTCCCTCTGTCTGCCACTGCACATGCCCAAACACAACCCAGCCATTCAGTGTAGAGGCTGCTTGTTTCAAAATCTTGCTCTGCTCGACATAGTATACTGTGCTACATGGTTTAGTCCATGAGGGAAGGCCACTGCAGTCACCTCTTTGGAGATGTGGAACAGGTGATAATAGAGACCAGGATCATGCCCTAGAGATGAATGCAGAAGTATTGAGTCTCCTCAGACTTCACAAATTGTATCTGAAGTTCTTATAGCAGGATGCGGTCCAAGTCATTCATTAAACTTTAAGGGCCAAAGCACAAAATGAAAGGTTTCTCTTCGTTTATTTAAGGTCATGTCAATAAAAGAACAAAACCATTCAAACCTCTCAAAAAGTCATGTCCCTGCAGCTATCCAGTTATCTTAAGATAGAACACAAGCAAAGCAAGAGATTGCAGTGTTCAGGCTGAGCCTCCATGCTCCAGCACAACCATCACCTTACAACCCGGAGTCAAGCTCTGTTCATAACAACAGAGCCTGTCCCTCTCCCTCACTGTCCGCTTGCTTCTCCTTCCACAATCCACATGTATCCATGCCACGTGGTCCACTTGCAATGGATCTGATGATGCAAGCAAAATGGGCAGGTTGATAGTTTGAAGTTGCAGGATGGGAAAAAAAAATAAGAGGAGAGAGAAAGGGTTTCCAAATGCTCATGATTTTCAGTTTGCCAAGCAATAAACAAAACCCCGAGAACCACCATCTCCTTCAAAATTGCCATTTTTATCTGTGATGCTCCACCAAGCAGCTTGGAGTGGTACCCACAGTACCCTGACACAAAACCACAGGAGGGTGAGGTTCCTGCTTCTCTGGGCACAGAACAGGGAAGCTATTTATTTCGGATGCATCTCTGTGCAGTGAGTCATGTTTTGACTGGAAAATTGGCCAGAGCTTTCTCACAGATCTTTGTTGCCAGCAAAGTTGGCATGTTACCCAATTCCACCCAGCTCCCTTTCTGCACCCCCACCCCCTTCCTCAGCTTGGGCTGCCTTTACATTGTTAAAGCCCCCATTTAATAGTCATTGTGTCATGCTAACCTTGAGAGTTAGAGAGAAAGGACAGTGAAGGGCATAGCTGTGTGCTATAATGAGCATTTGGTGCTATAGCAGGTGGGAAAGGCTTTAGGGATCTGGGCAGATTAGAAAGAGAGGGGGCTCTAGCAGATGTTGAAGCAGGATGATGTATTGCTGTTCACTCTGGGATTCAGACAATAGCAACACAAAAGTAGAACAGGGAAATGGGGAAAAAATATTGATCCCTTCTGATACAAACTGGGCTGGAAACCAGACATGCTTGAAAGTAAGCATTTAAAAAAGACAAATATGTTTCCAGGACCAACACCTTCTCCTCTCTGTTACTGCCAGATTTCTCTTTTAAAACACCATCTCAGGTTTGATTTATTTTACATTAACTTAAACCATGAAGCGTTACGTACAACTTCTCCTTCCTTTCCCCTCCTCTCAGTCAGAAACTGGAAATGAATGCATCTGAACTTTTTTCTCCCCAACATTCCTCACAGGCAGCACAGGCAGGACAGCAGTTGGAAGGTCTTACCTACACACTAAAGGTCAGCAACACTTAGAAATCCAAACTGCTTTTTCTTTAGCTTTTATTGCAACAAATCCAAAACATTTTAATGATGTTATTCGTAAACTTGTTATCCCATATATCATAACCAGCTTCAAATGTAAATCACACACAATTGCCTATTAGCTAGGTGCCTACATATATATATGTACATATTTAAAATGAGTTGAGAGGACTAAAAAGCAGAGCTTAAATGATGATACTTTGTCGTATGGAGAACTAACACCTCAAGAGGCAATTGTGCACCTGTTGTAATAAATAATCTACAAAGGAGGAAAAAAATTCAGGCTTAGCTTTGACCTTGATTTTCTGGAATGCAAATGAAAGTGAAATACTGGGTGCACAGCACATTGAAAAGAAAAGATTTTTAAACAGGTACCTACATAAAATACAGGACCTCAGTTTTGGAGTCCCACTAGAGCTGAAAATCTAGGCCTAATTTCTGTTTCTGTTTGCAAAAACATTTGTCAAGAAACTTGCACCTTTCTGAAGTTTATTAAATAATTGAAATTGTTCTCTGTGAAATAATTTCAGATCAGCAGATGATCTACTTTTGCATTCTTTGAATATGAGTAATACACAAAATCTGGGTTACTTGGTTTTGACTGGCACAGCTTTATGCACTAACTGATGAATGCCTCTAAAAATGCTGCTGTAAAGGAGTTTACCTTCAGACTATCCCACAGAGAGATGTGGGTTGGTACAGCAATTGCTGAGAAGTAACTCAGGTCAATGCTTTCCAGCAGCATGGCAATCCTTAAACCAACCTAATTTCTGACTCTAGAAGATGACAAAAACCATAGCAACAAAAAACTCTTCCCCGTCAGAAAGACACAACAGAATAACATGGACTATCTATTATCAATTATTATATGTATGTATTATCGCACTGGAACAGTGCACAGAGAAGCTGTGGATATCCTATCTCTGGAAGTGCTCAAGGCCAGGCTGGATGGGACTCTAAGCAAGTTAGTCTAGTGGAAGGTGGCCCTGCTCATGGCAGGGGGTTCAAACAAGAAGCCCTTTAAGGTCTCTTCTAGCACAAATCATTCTGTAATTCTATGACCTAGGTATTGTCTATTGAGGCCAAGAAGTATTCTGATTCCTGGCAGCACCAGTATTATATTTAGATAGATAAAAAGTACATATAACATGAATACATAGAAATGAAAGTAGAACCAGTTGGTGATAGTTCCTAGCAGTCTTAACCATCAGTAAAACCAAAACTGAACATGAGTTAGCATGGGCTTTTCTGATAGTCATTAGCAAAACCTTCCTCCTCCTGCAGAAACTGTTTGCTATCCTCCTCCTCATTGATTGCAAAATGTCAGAGGTTATGTTGGTGGTCTGATTTATGGCTCCTACTTCTGAGGCTCTGCAGGTGGTGGCAGGGAATGTTGTCTGCTCCCATGCTCCCACATTCATCTCACCTGGGGACAAAAAAGGTTTTGTCAGTCTCCAGTGGGAGCAGGGGATGAAAGTACACATGATGCTTTCTCCCTTTTTATATATCTAGACTTAAATAAAATAAAACATCTTCTGTGAGTTTACTCAGCAACAGCAGTCCCTTGCCTCAATTAGTGGATTTCAATTAAAAAAAATCCACCAAGAAAAACTCATCACCATATTTGCATTGAGTGACCTATTCACCCTCCAGATACACTGACAAGTTCTATTGCAGGGAAAAATCAACTCTCTTCCTGCCACTCATTCCCTTTATGATACAGCCCCCCTTCACATCCTCCTGTATTCTCTGGTTTCATATGTGGAGGGTTTTGTACATATGTGAGAAAAATAACTGAGCATGAAAATGAAGTAAATTAATAATGTTTAATAATGCTTTATTTGTCAATCATGTTTTTATGAGCAATTGCATTACATGATGAGCAGCACCCAAAGGCATAGTCTCCATAAGACTCTGGTTGTACCCTGTGTCCCTTGTTTAAACAGACAAGCCCCAAAAGGGCAAATAGAATACACATGGGACACTTTGAAATATCCAAGCATTTATGAAAAATTTTAATACGTGTCTTCTTTCAGTATCTAGAAGTCTCAAGTTTGGACTGTGAGTTTTGCTAGTATACAACAAATCTAATCGCATCAAAATTGTTAAAATCAGGGCAAATTAGCAATTATGTGGCTAAAGAAACATCACACCAAAATAGAAATCTACTATTTTCTGTTCTATCTGCTGACCATCAGCCCAAAGAGAGATGGTTGAGACCAAATGTCTCCTTCTCTCCAGACCAGATCACCATCAAGGCTGGGCTCCAGCAATTAGGAAGAATCACACACAGACACAAGTGGAAATGAGTGAGCAAACAAAACTTGGAACTGGGGGGGAAGGGGGGGGGGGGTGGAACTAAAATAAAAGGGACGAGGAGAATGGTGAATGATGGACTACATTGCCATGGCAACTCCATGTAACATGAACAGCTTCCTCTGGAGTCAGTGGTCCTTGGACATCTATAGAAGTCACCATTTAATAAAGTGAAAGGAAACAGGGAAAAGATGACTAATAATACTAGAATTGGGTCTATGAACAGAGAAAATAAAAGAAAGAAATTATTGAAATATGGTTTGATTTATTAGTATGCAGGATAAGCTTTGAGCAAAATTTAAAAACCAGTCTCTGAAATGAAAGGGAAATATGTTTCAGAGAGGGGAAAAAAAAAACCCACAAAACAATCTAGAAGTGCTGACTGGGAATAACAACAAAAGCCAGATGGCATAAAATGGCATCTTTAGGGATTATGTGGCATAAGGAGTTGTGCACAAAAGCATCGTCTGAGTCCTTAAAAATCTAACACCACTTACTGGGCATGCTCAGTGTCCTTAGATAGCCACGTTAACTTACTTAATGTGCTCTGGCCTTAAAAGCTGGACAATCGTCTCTACCATTTAAGCTCTCTGCCCTTAGTTGTCCCCGGCAGTTCATCAAACTTCCATTGCTGTGATGTTATACACCCTCAGCAATCCAGGGTATTCTGCATTATCAGAAGTTTGAAGGAAGATCCTTTATCATAGTTAACAACACAAATCACTCCCTTCCCCCCACCATAGACACCTCCCACTCTCTTGTTCATTAATTGGAAATGGTAATGAAGCTTTAAGGAGCTCACTTATATTTCTTCTAGGCAGATCTGCAATATCACTGAAGTGTTTTCCCATCATAAAGGGGCAGGAAACCTATTTTCATCTACCCACCGAAAATTATGCTCTACTGGATGTGAGCGCAAGATTCACTCGTTAGCAAAACATCCATTTAAACAACTCATTAACTTAATACTATAACCAGTACTGACTGAACTTCGTATTTGTCAAAACTGAAGTTATCTGTGCATTTAATTCCAAGAAGACCCTGCCTACACTTTTTCATCCTTCCACCAACAAGGAAGTACTCTAGCTGCAATCAAAACCAAGGCCAGTATAATTTACATTATAATCATTAAGAGTCCCATCAGTAGTTCAGACATCTAGACATCAAATTCCATTTGCTCATGGAGATTTACAGAAAATCTTCTTAACAGCAAAGAAGATTTCTCTCTGCAGACCATCAGCTTCTAAACTCAGCCTTTTCTCCCTTCTTCAGTGCCAGATTTATGCATATGAAAAGAAATAAATGAATCAGCTTTTTCTAGTTAAACAGTAACCCAGTGCTTATTTGGATCAAATCTGTAATAGAAGCGCTGCCCGGTAGAAAACCTCAGCAATAAGTCTGTTGCATTTGCAGACATTTCTTTAAACATGAGACAATATCTTACTTATAACAGTCTGTAACACTCATTTCAGAACTCAGACTTTTGTTTCTTGCTCATGAACACAGGACATGCAAATATGATGATCCAGGTCAATATACAACTTTCTTTCAGCTGGTTTGGATCCTACTGGACTGCAAACCACAGTATTTTGAATTGGAACACAAGTTCCCAGTATACCTAGAATTCTAGACACCCTGCTGAACCCACCTTTAATTAAAAGTTAAGCTGTACTGGCCTTATTTCAAAAAGCTTAGTTCACTGTGAAACATTACACTACTTTTTATTTTTACTGGTGGGTGAATTTTGTTGCTTATTAAGTGTGCCAGCTTGACAGTCCTCAACCCTCCTGCACCCACAGAATGGATGGAACAGCAATATAATCTTCCAAATGTTGTCTGGCGTTGATGGGAATAATTTCATTTGGCTTCTAATTTTGACTGAAATAGAGTCACTCCTTAGAGCAGGAAATGAACTTTCACAGAATAAATCCTAAATACTGAAAGATATTTATTTTAGTAACTGTGAGACAGGTACAAAAGTTATCTGGGAGTGAAGGAAAGGGAAAGTAAGCACCCAGCTTCTTTATATAAATCTTAAATGTGTAAAATCATTACTTATCTGTCTGAGATTTCCAGTGTGGATTTTACCAGAGAGTAAAAACACATGACTGGTATATTCCATTTCTAGTCCTCTCCTATGGATTTTGGAACACAGAGTGTGTTATGAATAACAAAGAACATATCTATTCTCCACTGTTATCTATGAGTGGAAGATGAACCTGTAGAGCAATAGTAATTTTGTTCCATTTGAAAACAGCCCAGAACTCCCCTGTATTGCCTTAGAGTGTCAAACAATTGACCTGGAAATCACCTCTGCTGGAAAATTAGCTGTGACTAAGTCCCTTGCACCTCTTTCTTGAGAATCAGGAGCAACTGAAACATGAAAAATATTTAGATGGGGATTTATTCATAGTTGTCCTGATTAAGTTGAACAGATAAAGACTGGAGAAATAGTGAGGCTGTTAAGAAAAATGCCAGTTAATAAAAATGTAGTTGGACCTAACCTAGGCAAAAGGCAGTGCTGAGTATTACCTTTGCTTCAGAGACCCTGTCTGACACAGCAGATATAGCAGTAGCCTCACTACATGACTATACTCTGAGTGTTTTACCACAGGGCTGCCTATTGCAACATTTTGAGGGCAAAACAGTTGAAGTGAATATCCATGAAAACCCCATTACCAGAGGGAAATTATTTTAGTGCAAGCTAATGGAAACCCCATTACACAAGTAAATTATTTTACTGCAAGCCTATGAAAACCACATTACAATGGTCAAACAATCTCATTTCAAGTCCACTGAGACCACATTAATAAAGCCATTATCANNNCACATTAATAAAGCCATTATCAAAGTAAACCAATTTCAAATGAACTCTATGGGGATTTGGTTTTAAATGGCAACAAGATTTTGATGCATGTTGAAAAAGACCCCTTGAATGCTATTATGGTGTAACATCAAATGTGCAATCAAAGTTACAGGGGGACAGCTACGTGATTCTAAGAAAAATGGCTAGAGTCCTTTTTAAAATCTGCTGAATTGGCTAACAATTTCCTTTTAATTACCATTTGTGTTCTATTTATTTCTTCCTTTACAATGTGTGACATGAATTTGTTAGAAAGCAGTATATGCAAAATGAATTTTAAAACATTTCAAGAAGTCATTATGACAATGCAAAATGCAGTAACCTCATGCCACTTGTGACAAGCACACATTCAGTATGTTGGGATGATAAAAGCTGCAATAAGTCCTTATTTCATGTGCCAGGAGCAACAACCATCATGTGCTGAGAAGAGCTCAGGACTTGTATCTGAATTAATCTGCAAAGTAGACTACATAGAGAGGAAGAGGAAAATGGATTGCCTTTATGCTCGCTATTGAAACTGGGAGAGCTGTGCTCATACTGGACAAGCGGATATTTATCAATTATATATGCATCTGGATGCACACATTCACTCATATATCAGAAATTACTTCAGGTGATACTTTCACCTTTCTCCTTTAATTTGTTTTCCTCAACATCCTTTGTCCTAACTACTGCTATAGAAAAATAAACTCTATCAAAAGCTCAGAAAAACATTGCTTTCCTTTTCAGAGATATCCCCACACACTCGTCTTTGATGGATCAGACCAAGTGGTAGCACATCCTTTTCAATATTTAGAGTCACCAGTCATGAAGCTTAGAGCGTAACATGCATTTCCATGAGTCTTCATTCAGACCTAGTAGGTATCAGTTTAGCACCTCAGCTCTGACTACTAAACTGAAACTTTTCTCATGCAGATGACAAGAACATATTTAGGCATGTAAAGAATTCTGGCTTAAATCACAGATACCTGTGTATTTAAAGCATGCATGGGGTTTGGTGGTAGTCTGAAAGATTTTCTCTCCAACTTTAGAAATGCATTCTAAGTTAACTTCACCTGACAAAATAATTTTTGTAGATCTATCTGCAACTACACAGAGAAATGTTTTGCAGTGACTATTTTCAAAATGTATCTTTAGATATCCTGTTTATATACTATAACTTTCTAAGCTAGTAACAATACTGAAGGGAGTACTATCTCTGCTGGTATAGAAGACCAAAAACTCAGGTACTGTGTTGATACTGATAAGTTAGTGATGTGCTAACTATTGAAAAGCTTTTCTATTCAATTGAAAAAAACCCAAACAAATCATGATTTCTAACACATGTTTTGTTATTAAGATGTAGACAAATGTCTCTAAAAAATTTGCAACAGGATGTATTTTATTAGAATAATCAGTTCAGAAATAC
>VWZD01001866.1:3398-25705 GCA_013396695.1 Sakesphorus luctuosus
TAAGTTCATAATCTGAGCATTTAACATTTGTTGAAAACTATTTATTTGTAATGTGGTTGCTTGCTTTCAGCTCGATTGTCATACCTTCTAGCAGTCAGCTGGAATTGAAAACTCTTTATGTTATTTTAAATACATTTTTTTATTTTACTTTGAACAACAGCATTTGATTGTGACATGAGCTGTGTGATAAATCCATACATTTTTCAACTCATCAGAATCACCAGATGAACAAAAGGTCTCCAACCCTTATCAAAGAAACTTACTACCTATAAATATTTCAAAAGTCAAAGATTTATGAGCCGGGTTTGAAAGGTTAACTTTTTTAGATTCCTTTAATATTCCTCAAGACTTAACTAGAATTTTAAATGGTCCTTAGAACCTTACTCTCCTTAATTCTAGAGTTAGCTGTCCAGGATATCTCACTGAGGCACACCTGCAAACACACACATTAAAATCGTGGAATGTTACCTAAATAGAGCTCCATAATTTTGTGATCTTCTGGGAAAAGCTGTGTAAGTTTGATGATGTCTCCAGTTGTTCCATAGTCAGTGGGAAAGAAGATATCATACCATCTACAGACAACTTTGAGTGGTATTTTCTAAGGAAATCAATATCAGCAATATGGCTTAGCTATATTTCCAATCAGTGAAATGGCACTTCAACCTCTTTCTTTTATTTAAGGGAGGTGCCTGGAGTTCCTGACTCCCACAGGTTGAAACTCGATCTTCATTTTTTTTTCCTCTTCTTTCTTTGAAAAACAATGTCTGTTTTAAACATTTTGTCATCCTAGGCTGTAGCCTATGCAGCCCATTTGTTCACATTTTCCCCAGCTGCTGAGAGAATATATATGGATATGGAATGACCTATGCAATCCTATGTAGCAGAGCATATAGTTTCTGCATAACTGCATTTACTGTTCAATAAGACAGTGCCAGCTATACTCAATGAGCTGAGAATATTTTTAGCAGCATGTGAGAGAAACTGCAGCATCTGGGAGACAACTAATTGAATTTTCCAGGTTTCTTTTCATTTGTTGTTTTTTAGCCTAGCTTTGGCTCTGCAGATACTGCTGAAACCACCTAATTTAGAGCTAGGAATTTAAATACTAAATTAGGGCATGGCAGAGAATGACAACAACAATAATTAAATAACCGATACACGGGGAGATGATGTAAATGCAGCTGATGTAACTGAGTTAGGAGGAAGCAGGATACTTATGGAAGTGTATGGGAAATTCACTATAAAAGAGACCTGTCCTTTTCTGCAGGACTCATATCCTTTCACATGCCACCTGCAAAGAAGGTTTAAATCTATGACTTTATAAATGTTATTTCTGCAAATAGATGTTTTACAGTAGGCAAACTAACAGAAAACAAAGGGCACTTTGCCACAACTCAGAGCACTCCAAATAGAGGTTTGTCAAATAGCTGTCAAATCTGAAGTAATCCATTATTTAGTATGTGTATTAGTACCTTTTCAGAGATTGTTTGGATTGTAGAAACTTTTTGTCCTAAGGCAACTCAAGTGGCCCCAGAAACCTGATATTACATCTCAAACAAACTTTTGCTGATGTAAAAATGTAAGCCAGATGAAGTTTACTGAATGAAAGCCTTTTCATTAATAGTAAGAAAACAACTGAATAGACAGAAGGATTTATTTTTTTTTTTAATGATATAGACAAAAGTGTTTTCTTTTTTTTCCCAAATTTCTGCAAGGTTAGAATTTGAAATTACTCTGCCATCCCATAATTATTGTCACTGAGACAGTTTAAAATGAGTAAAAGAGGAAAAGGTCCATGATGCAGAAAGTAGTTTTATTTGAAACAAAGCATCCTAGCTAAAAAAAGCCAACAAAAAACCCCCACCCAACACAACAAAAACAAAGACAAAACAAAAAACCAAAAACAAAATCCCAAAACCATACACACAAAAATAACAACAAAAACCCCCACAAAATAAAACAAAACAAAACCAGAAAAAAACCAAGCCTTCAAGGCTGAAATGATCCATGTTTTTTAGTATGCTGTTTGTCATGGAAACTTTGCTTAATACATTAGGATGAGTAGCTGGGAGGCTAGAGAGAAAAAAGTAGAAAAAATGGAGGTTTTTAATTGCTATCTCTTTGAACAGCAGAAAGAATGTGAAAACAATCATAAGTAGAACATCAAAATCTTTGATTTTAGGTAAACATCTGTCTAGAAAAAAATGTGAGAAAATTTGCAACCATTTACTAATAATTCTTTTCCATGCTTAAGTAAGATAAGGAAGTNCAATTGTTAAAAGGATTGATCATCATTGATCGCTTATTGATAATTGATGACCACTCATAAAGTTGATCAAACATTGAAAGCTGTGATAACAACAAAATACATTACATTACCTTTAAATACTTAAACATTTCTGAATAAGAAGACCAAAATCTGTTTTAGATGNGTACCTCTTTGCTAAAGCTGCTTTCCTTACCCCTCTCAGCCATTATTCTTTAGCCCTGAGTGTGCGTACCCTATGCTTTTACACTTTTCTGCTATCTAAACCCCTTCTGATTTTATATAATGTTGTTTAAATTTTATTCTTTTTGTCTTCCAGTTAAACCTTCTGTTCTAATTCTGGTTCCTTTAAGAGTGTCCTGTGTTATTCTTGATTTAGGAATGTTCTGCATAAATAAAACACATTTTAAATGATATGATTCTATGAGGATTCCACTACAGAAAATGTCACTGTAGGCAATATGAAATTTTAAGGTGAATAAAATTCAGTGTAACATTTAGATTCTANATCTTTGTTCATATGGCCATAAAAACTTTTTATAATTCATGTTAAAAGAAATCTTATCAGAAAAAATGTTAATAGATTTTTAAAAATAGGACTTAACACGAAAAGAAAAGAAGGTGCTCATAGATAGGAAAAAGGAACAATATAAAATTTGATTTTTTTCTTATAATAAAGGAAAACATATGTCAAGAATGACTTCTTACTGACAGATTCCTCACTTCACATTGTATCAAACCCTGTAAACTGGGTATGCAGCAAAAAGATAATGTATGCATCCAATTCCTGCATTCAAGATGAAGATATGTGTAAAAAAAGATGAAATGAATTTGAATTCTAATTAGAAACAAGTTAAATTAAGTGAGACTCAAATAATGTATGGATCCCAAAAACAGTTAGCTCTTCTTTTAAAACTGAAAAAAAAAACCAAAACAACAAAACATGCAAGTTTATAACATTGTACATAAAAAAAAGGAATGCTTCAACCTTCAATTGTTAAAAGGATTGATCATCATTGATCGCTTATTGATAATTGATGACCACTCATAAAGTTGATCAAACATTGAAAGCTGTGATAACAACAAAATACATTACATTACCTTTAAATACTTAAACATTTCTGAATAAGAAGACCAAAATCTGTTTTAGATGCTGATGAACATTCTATAGTTAGGTTAATTCCTGGCATCAAATAAGTGAGTTATCCTCACTACATGCCAGTGAATAAGTTTGGACCTGGCTCCCTATTCCTAAACAACGTACTGAAAATCATAATGCAAACTGAAACTGACTCATCTGAAAAGCAACTTGGTAATCTGAACTGTTCAGGTAAAATGGTTATGTAAATTCAAGAGACTTTTCATGTACTATAGTCTATAAAGTATTATATTGTTATTGATTAATTTTATGCTATTCTAATTAAATATGCAAGCTGATTGCCTGAATCTGAAAATTAAGTTACTGGGGTCTCAATGGTTTCCTTTGTAAATTTCATTGCAATTCAGAAACTTTTATCTAGAAAGGAAATTTATCACTATGTTTTCAGTATTCTTATAAATAAATGAAGCATGCCAAACACTGAAAGAGAATTGTTTGTGATTTGAAGCTGACCTATTTACCTGGATGAAATTTGCTAGTGAGTTAACCAGAAAAAAAAGCATCATAATTTGAATAACATATAGGGCCATTTCTGCAAACTAGAGACAAGTTTTGAAAGAAACTTAACATCAGAATTAAACCTGTAATGTAAATGGCCTCAGGAAGAGCAAATTTATCTTAACTAAGCAATACAAAGACAATATTATTATGATTTTAAAACAAACCACCTCCCAAAGCCTCATTGTCTCAGTCAATTCCTTTCCCTTGTATTAGATATGAACAGATAAAGCCCAAAGGATTTTTGCAAGAAGATAAACTAATAAAGTCTGAAATAACATATGAGCTCTTTTTTGCCACTTGTTTACTTGAGAATCTGGTCTCAGTTACTGTTACATAGTTAGTGAGCAGTGATAGAATGAAATTCAAAGCTCTAAGTTATAACTAGTCTGGCAATTTTGTTTGGTTGACTGTATTTAAAGAACAAGAGAGCTTTTGCTTCATGAACTAACCAGATTAGAGAGAGACTGGGCAAGAGTCAGTAGCATTTGTAATGCTTTTGCAATAACAGACTTAAGAGTTTCCTGTGCTTTCTTCCTGGGAACACTCCTAGGAATAAAAAGCTGAGAGCAGGAATCTATTTTTGGAAAGTACTAAACTCCATGGGGTTTGGGTTTAACCCTCCAATAAAGATAAGCAGAGAGGAAGAGCTTCCTGGCAAAAGGGTGAAAGACCTTTCAGATACAAAATATTTGTAATAAATCCAGAAACTCTATAAAGACCATTTGCTCCTAGATTGTTTGATGTCTAAAAACACAAGTCCCTTTCAAATAAAGCATTTAGTTATGTAATGGGAACCTATTAAAACAATGTACATAACAAAGATTTCTTAAAGAGAAATCTGTAACAACTGCAATGTATAAGAAATAAAACTGAAAACAACTTTTAACTTGAAGCCAGTTGTTTAAAAATTATGATAAAGTCCCAATTAATGAAGCTTAAACTGAAAAATTATAGCCTCTACCTCTGAGTCCACCTGGACTACAGAGCAAAATTATTTTCTAAGTATAAGAAATTATACATAGAAAAGACCTAATACGATTAGCTTGCATAACTTTTCTTTAAAGAAAAGGAAAGCGTATCCTTTTTGCTCCTCTTCTTAAACAAGAGATGGCTTTCTGGATTCAATCTCTTCTGTTTAACATTAGGATATGCAAATATATCAATGCAAACTCCCTACTTTCATTTCAAGCTGATCAGATATGACAGCAGTTTCAATCTCAAAGCCATACAGCAACATTAATACACAGTGACATCCAAGCTGATGAGTCCTCCTGAAAGGAGGTGATCTTTTGCCTCCTGCTGGTTAGCATAAGTTTATTGATCCAAAAAATGAGAAAAAGGTCCTTAACCTCTGGAGTTTATATCCATGATTTGAGTTTTAAAGAAAAGTGTGCTCTGCCTACCTGATTAAAACCAAAATCAAAGGGCCTCATAATTTCTCTATTTCAACCTGTGCAGTGTGGGAAGGCCAATGAGAAAAGGAACCTTAGTATATCCTGCAGCTCAGTGATACCTCTGAAAAGCAGGGAGTCTGCCTCTGATCTTTGTCTTCCCATTGCACACTTCATATACTTTCCACTACAATGTCCCTGTACAAAATACTTCCCTTTAGGTCCTTTGACCCCTGGTGTAACCTGCATCTGGTCAGCTCCTACCATGACAGTTAAGTCACGTCATGATTTGTTACATCTGAAGTCTCTAATAACTGCATCCACATTCTCCTTACCTTAACCCTCCTCCAATAACATTAGAAAATTTCAACGTTCACTCCTTGATATCTACATAAGCCCTCAGGTCTATATGGGGTACAGTTTGAGTCTTACTAATTCCACACAGCTGCACAATTTCTTGTTCTGGGCTCAGGCAGTATAATTAGATCCTGGCAGCTGCAGAGCAAGAGCTGTCACTCCACTGTGACAATATCCAGACCAAGTGTTATCTGCCCTGTGAAATACAAAAGTTCTTCCCCTTGGTTTTTTTCACTGTAGCTAAAATCAAGATATCATGAGATAATCCCAAAGCAATCCAAACCTCACAATTATACTTTGACTCTAATTACAAATTTTTATTTTAACTGGCATTGGGGTTTTGACCTTTAACCAAATCTCCTTATAAGGGATAGGCTCCTGATTATTAAAAGATGACAAAACTGGTTTGAGTTAATTTTAAAATTAGGCTTTTAGGTTACAACTAGAAGGGAGAGGTTAAAATCAGTGAATTAGGAATAAATGGACATTAGAAGAATTTATACTAACTGCTTTTATACATGAAGCAGAATGGATATGCCAGACAGTCAGTGGAATTGAGCAGTGCAGTTATTTCAGTAAAAATAATATGATGGCAGCATATTTTATGAGGTAAGTTAAATACATACTAGTCAAGTTTTGGCTTGGGAACTGCTCTGTTGGAACCATGTACAGATTTTTTTCAGATTACTCCAAGACTAAATATGCTTTTGTGGTTTCTTATATACCTTAAGGGTAATTTTTGCTCCATTTGCCATGGGGAAGGGAGGCAAGAAGTGTGAAAAATAAGCATAAAAGTTGAAATATAGTGGATAGCATCAAAGAAAACAAGTTATTAAAAGGACTGCTTGTGTCTGGTCTTCTAGAATGGTGCAATTCTGAGCCACTTAAACCAATTTATCAATTGAATTTAATACATTATAAAGAGCATTATTTCTATGCTTCTGTAGTGGCTTGACCCTGGCAGGATGCAGGGGTGTCCACTAAATCCACTCTGTCACTTCCCCCTCCTCAGCTATACAGGGGAGAGAAATACAACAAAAGAACTGTGGGTTAACATTACAGTCATGGTCAAAACAAACTTGTCTTTGGAAAAATTAATTTAATTAATTACCTATCAAATCGGAGTAAGATAATGAGAAAGCAAATCAGCTTTTAAAAACACCTTCCCCCCACCCATCCTTTATTCCCAGACTGTATTTCACTCCCAATTTCTCTGCCTCCTCCCCTCCAGTGGCACAGGTGAATGAGGAATGGGGATTGTGGTCATTTATCACTCACCTCTGCCTCTGTTTCCTCCTCACCCTATTCCCCTTCTCCAGTGTGGAAATCCACCCACATAAGGCATTTCTCTCTGTTCTCCGGTCACTAGCAGCGTTCTTGAAGGCATAGTATTGGTGCCAGTCCTGTTTAATATCTTATCAATGTTTTGGACAAGAAGATTGAGTGTAGCCTCAGTAAGTTCACAAATGACACTAAGTTGTAGTACTGATATGCTGGAGGCTAGGAAGGCTCTGCAGAGGGATCTGGACAGGCTGAATCCATGGGCCAAGGACATCTGTGTGAGGTTTAATAAGCCAAAATATCAAGTCCTGCACCTGAGTCACAACAACTCCATGAAAATCTATTGCCTTGGGACAGAGTGATGGAAAATGCCACAACAGAAAAGAATCTGTGGATGCTGGTTTACAGCTGGCTGAACATGAGCCAGTAGTGTGTCCAGGTGGCCAAAAAGGCCAGTGGCATCCTGCCTTGTATCAGAAATAGTGTGGCCAGCAGAACTAGGGAAATGATTTTTCCCCTGTAATCAGCACTGGTGAGGCTGCACGTCAAATCCTATGTCCAGTTCTGGGCCCCTTACCACAAGAGGTGCTGAAGCATGTCCAGAGAAGGCCAAGAAAGTTTGTGAAGAGAAAGTAAGTAATATGAGAAGAACTGATGGAGCTGGGGGTGTTTAGCCTAGAGAAAATGAGGCAGAGAGGAAGCCTTAACGCTCTCTACAAGTACCTGAAACAAAGTGATGTGGGGGAGGACCCCTTCTCCCAGGCAATGAGGGACTAACCTCAAGCTATGCCAGGAGAAGTTCACGATGGACATCAGGAAGAATTTCTTCACAGTAAGGGTGGTTAAGCATTAGAATAGGCTGTTCAGGGAGCTGGTGGAGTCACCATCCATGGAATTGTTCATGAAACAATAATATGTGGCACATAGTACTGTGGACTAGTTGGCATGGTGGTGTTTAATCAAAGATTGGAATTGATAATCTTGGAGGTTTTTTCCAGCCTTAATGATTTATAATTCTATGAATTTCTCCAGTGTAAGTCCTTCCCATGGACTGCAGGTCCCTCTGAACTGCTCCATCCTGGATCCCCTCCAGGGATTGCAGTCCTTCAGGAATAGACTGCTCCAGTGTGAGTCCCCCAGTGGGGCACAAGTTGTCCCAAAAAAACCCCTTCCGGTTTGGGCTCCTCTCTCCATGGGGCTGCAGGTCCTGCCAGAAGCCTGCTCTATTACAGGTGTTCAGTAGTGCCACAACCTCTTTCAGGCATCCATGTGCTCCAGTGTGGGGTCCTCCACAGACTGTAGGTGGATATCTGATCCATCATGGATCTTCACGAGCTGCAGGGACACAGCTGCCTCACCATGATATTCACCACAGGCTGTAGGGGTATCTCAGCTCCATTATCTGAAGCACCTCCTTGCCCTCATTCTTCACTGA
This sequence comes from Sakesphorus luctuosus, assembly GCA_013396695.1. NCBI lineage: Eukaryota > Metazoa > Chordata > Aves > Passeriformes > Thamnophilidae > Sakesphorus > Sakesphorus luctuosus. The sequence continues at coordinate 11,789 of VWZD01001866.1, forward strand.
CCTTGTGTCTTCAGAGTTGTTCTCTCACATATTTTCACTCCTCTCTTCTCTGGCCAAAGTTTTCTTTTGGGCACTATATATTTTTTTCCCTTCTTAAATACATTATCCCTGAGGCACTACCACCATTGCTGATGGGCTCAGCCTTGGCTAATGGTGGCTCCAATAGAGCTACCTTGCATTGACTCTGTTGGACATGATGGAAGCTTCTAGCAGCTTCTCAAAGAAACTAGTCCTGTAGACTCCCTGCTACAAAAATGTTGCTACATGAACCCAATACAGCTCTAGACCCTCTTTTCTCTCATTGAACACAGAAAATGATTTTTTGAAAAGGAGGTGGAATGCTCTCAGAATGACAGTTTAAGGATTCCTGTTTTCAAAATTGAAATGTTAATCGTTTATTATGGTAAAATTCAAACTAAAAAAGTTGTCTTTAAAGCAGTCTGAGTACATCAATATATTACTTCAGTAGATTTCTGAGTAAAAATGAACATATTTTTTCTAAAGCAGAAAACGACCTCTTGCTTTCACTGAGATAGTATTTCTGGAAAATCAAATCATTAATTTATTTGAAAAATGTTTTCTACTTAGAACATAATATCTTATTTTTCATAAAAGTTCCATACTTGTTACTGATAAATTATTAGAATAATTGAATAGAGTGAGTAATAGTAAATTACTCTGAAATATTTATCAATTACCATGTCAAGCACACACTGTGAACCATATTACTTACTTTCCCACATGATCTGTTTGTAGATTTTTTGATTATTGCTGATTTTATGTTAACTACATATAGTGCCACGCATAAGCTGGTCACCATTGTTAAAGGCACTGTGATTTATTTTCATAGAAATTGCGATCAAACCTTCTTGCGCAAGTTGCACACCACATCCCATATTGTACTGAAATATCCTCTTTTACAACTACAACTATTTCAACATCCGAATTTTCCAAAAGAAATTATCAGTGAGGTTGCCCATTTCTCTGTCCTGTAACACAGTCATGGCATAAGTGGGCATAGGGTGTAAGCATTTTATATAAGCAAGTGAATGGGCAAAGGGAGGTGTAGTTGCACGTATAAATCATGAAGGTGACAGAAAAATAAAGAAGATAAGCCCAAGGAACAGCAAATAGGTAAAGTTGATAATGCTGGTAGGGAAGAGAGAATTTTAAAATATGTTAAACCCCAAGGAAGTGGAGTGATGATAAGGATGTGATAGGACTTAAAAGCTGATTTGTAGTCCAGCTTGCTCTTTCCTTTGAATGTGAGATATGAGGCATATCAAATTCCTTGTCAAAGTATTTAGCAGTGTAGTGATGAGTCATCTAGAAAAATGTGGAGATTTAGATTCTATTATTTTGAGATTAGTAGTCAAAATATTATTTGCTTATTTTTCTTTCACCTTTTTTTTAATAATCTTTTGTAACTCTCAATATGAAATCTATTTCTGCAATTTACTGACTGGTCTTGTAAGAATTTTAACACAACTTTCATGGAAAATGCTTTGACTGGGAAACATCAAAGCACACCAGAAAATGATGATAAGCCTAAAATAGAAGCACACTCTGATAGTGTCTAGCACCCCATTACATGTTATGGGCTGTGAATAAAAAGTTCATTAAACATAAGTAAATACCAAATGGAAGTGATTGCACATATTTCTTTAAGACAAAAAAGGGTTAGTGTTCTTACTATCCCTATTGATGAAAAATTATAAAAAAGCATATACCATTTCCACATTACAAAACTATAGAAGGAGATGCTTTCCATTAAAACCTGAAGCAGTCAATGTTTGGGATAAAGAAAACTTCCTAAAAATGCAATTAACTTTGGTCTCAGCTACGTATTTGTAACTCATGATTCAACCTCCATTAACTCTGGAAAATGGAATATTAATAATGACTGGGATTGCCATATTTCCACTGAGGCAGTGGTACTAAAGAAAGTATTTAAAAGAATAAGGGCATAGCAGTGAAGCAGAAAGAGGAGCAACATTTCTAAGTACAACAGATCCGGAAGACTGACCATTTAGAAAATTATCCTAGAATACAGAAGCTAATTTAGTTTTGTTTCATGCATATATATGATTCAATGTTCTACAAGAAATGTATCCATGCAAAGAATCATGGTTAAAAAAATAATTCATCTGTAATGAGACAATTCATATGCATTTTTCTGACCACTGCATTGTACCTGAGATTTTTGTCACTGAACACCAGTAGTCTGATGAAAAATAATCTTTTCTTTCCTCTGTCTCTATACGAAAGATTGCTGGGGCAGATAAAATATAGTGGAACCATTGCAGCCATAGAGCAATCATAACTATATCTGGATGAAAAGTGCAATGTCCAGTTCATGAAAGGTAAAGGGGAGCTTACATTAGTTCCCATAGGATGAAAACTCCAAAGTTATATCTTCTCATGGGTAGAATGACTACTAAAAACATGCATAAACACACCGGAACTGGAAGTTTCCAGGGGATAATGGGCTCCCCAGGCTCTACTGCTTTTTGACAAAGCTGATTTTCTCTTAATGTACTGGTTGACATACTTTGAAAGTGACAGGCCAGTTTCACTATGCATCAACATTCCCTTCTTCCCTGCTTTCTCTTCCTACCACCATACACGAAATAAAAAGGCTGCCATATGAACCTCTCAGAGTTTTCAGCCCTCTTTTGATCCCTAGATTCACTGCAGACTTATTTGGAAATTTGTTCTATGTATCTGCTCTGTGGAGGACCCTTGACTTCCTTCTTGCTACAGCTGTTAGCTCCATTCCAGATTCAGTAACCTTAGAAACACTCTGCCCTGACACAAGATCGACTCCCTTGACCTGGACTATCCAGGATGAAAAATGGTGTCGCTTTGGAAACCTACCTGGCTTGAGGGACTCAAGATGTCTTTAAGCAATGCAGTCGTTCTGGACATGGAGATTCACTTTGACAGAAAATACACCATGTATTCTAATTACAGTAACCATGTTAAGATAACAGAAAATTTTCACAACCCACTATGAAATTGTTTTTTCTTCAGAAAACATCTATGTGTAGGCGAGTAAATCAAAAACCCAAGTGGAGCTACTCAGCTGGTTAATTTCTATTTCTCTGCTACTATTTTCTTAGAGTAATGTAGATAAGCACTGAGAAATCTCCCTTCCCTTCTCCCTTCTCCTTTCCTTTCTCCTTTTCCTACTTTTATTGTGTTCTATATTCACCCTCACCAGCACCACTTCCTTTTCATTCTTGTAGCAAATGCAAAGTTGAGTTGCAAAGAGTACTACAAAATGTAAAAAAGCCAATTCCTGTCAATTTATGAAGGAACACATTCCTTCTGAAGTATGATTACTTGCTATTTGAGAAACTGATGTGGTGTTTTGTCACTTCTTATATGTTTCCAAAAAGTAGTGTGATTATCTTGAAAATTATCAAACCCAGGAAGTAAGCATCCTTTTATTCAGAAATTATGGCTGAATTTTGATTATTATAGTTTAAAATATTGCTTTACATTATGTGTAAAGATAAATACCATAGCAACTGTAACAGTAGATGCAACATAAAATTTCAGCTTTACAAAGATTTTTGCCATATGACTGCATATTTGAATAACATGTTTATGCAAGATTTATTGTCATTTTTTGGGTTGGATAGCTCAGGCAATATAATAATTTTAAGCTATAGCTATCCAGGGTATCCATATGCTGACAGTATATGTAAAGGCTGAAATTATATGTACTGGCATGTACAGAGAGAAAATAAATGTGGAGAGAGAAAGAAGGAGGGTGTGTATGGTAGGCTAGAACAATCTAGATGCAGAAAAGCATTGGAAAAACAGTAATTAAAAAATATCATTTCCCCAACAGATTTTCTATTTTTGCTGATGTGTGATTTTCATAAAACTTTATTTACTGAGTCCATAACGAAGTCAGTGAAGTTACCTTGACATGGCACAACCATTAAATAAGCTGAAAATCAGATTTTTCAAAATGTGATAATAAAGGTCTTATGTTTCATAGGTATTTGAAAAGAAAGCATATTTACTAATTAATTAAGAACAAGAATAAAAGAATAATTGGAAAGCTCTAGTACTGTTCTAAGTATTTCGATTTATTCAGCAAAGTGCTCACTTCATGAATTATTAAATCATATTAATATAGAAACATCACTAAAAGTCCAAATTTAATTTACTAGTCAGTAAGACCAATTCCTTCAGTTAAAAATCTTTAAGTTTTATATCTGTGGAAAAAGGAGAAGCAAGGTTAATATTATAGTGAATGACCCTGAATGGATTCAGCCTAGTGGTCCATCAAACCTGCTGTATACCTCAACTCAAATTTGCTAATGGTGTGAAAACAAAATAACTAAATGCTCAATTCTCTGGCCAGTTAGCTTCTTTATGTGATTTATAGCCTTTTAAACCAAGGAAATTGTAGCATTTGCCCTGAAGGAGGAAAAAAATGGTGTTTCAAGAGTATTTAGGTAGTGGTTGAGGTATCTTCCAGGTTTTCTCCAAAGTTCATTTAACTGTGGACTTGACAGGTCCATTTATGATCTGCTTTTACTGCCTGAATGAAAGTAGAAAATGGAAGGTTGGCTGGGTCTTGTCTGAGCTTGATGGATCAACTCCTCCCATCCTCACCTCCCCCTACACTGACACAGTTGAATTCCTGATGAGGTGGCTCATTCTCTCTCCATGGTTGCTTGGGGAATCAAATACTCAAGTTTAACTCATTGTGACAGGCTGTGCACCGGGTGTCCTTGTGATGTTTACATCTTCATAATTGTACTGCACTAATGTTGAGCAGCCAAGAGTGAAAAGCAAATTATTCAGAAAAGTTTCAAGGTTAAGAATCTATGGGTTATCAACTTCTCCCATCAACACCTTCAATCCAGACCTCCTCTCCCTAACAAGAAGAAAGTAAAAGAGCTGTATTGGAATTTTTCTGACACAGTATATCATACAAGCCCTTGTTCCAGTATGACAGGACTCTTATTTCTGTTCATCCTTTTTTAATTTATCACATTATCCTGTGTAAGCAGAATGAAATATCTTAAAACAGTTTTCTTCCTTTTGTATTTAACACCGGTATTCTAACCATGCAACAGGGATCTGTGTCTAGACAGCTGTGTTACACTCTCCTAATTTTTTCACACGACATGTTTTTTATATCTTTAGCTTTCTTCATGTTGGTTCTTCTAGGGGATATTTCTCATTCCCCCCTCCCCCCCCCCTCTTTTTTTTTTTTTTTTTTGTTGTGATCAGTGAGTGAAGGGAAGTTACNGTTTAACAAAAAAAAAATAGCATGAACGATATAAGAACAACAGATGCAAATTCCACACATACACAACATTCCCAGATAATGTCCCAATTCCTGGGTTAGAACCAAGTCTTTCTTCTGTCTGGTCTCTCAACTCCTGAATTTCTCACTGTATAGTAAATGCATTTTTACAAGGGGTTCATCAAATCAGTATCTTTAACTTTCTCGAGTTTCTAAAGCCTAAACATTAGGCAAAAAAATGAATGTCATCATCATGACACTATCAAATGAAGTTTAATGTAGGCCATGGCTTTTATACCATATGAGGTTTCTTCAGAGGATTCAAGGAGAATTACCGTCTATAGTAGGGAAGAATTTCCACTTGTCTATTTAAATTAGCATTTTTGTACATGGATGAGCAACTGAAGAACTCAAATTAAATAAAGGGACACCCATAGAATAGAGACATCTACAGGTAGACAGTCTAGATGGATGAAAGCCTTGCCTTGGTCTTAAACTACCTTCAAATATCTAAGTCCCAGTTTAGATGATTATTTATAATGATGTTTTTAAATAGTGAGACCATCAATGACACGGAAAGAAATGGGTAGTCAGTTCTTGTCAGAAAAGCAAAAGACTGCCAGAATTATGAAGGTGTGGTCGTCAGATGAGGTGGGAAGATGCAAACTATTGGGAGGTGAGCAGGTGAAACTGTAAAGTTTGGTAGAGGAAAACTTTCCTAGCAAGGACAGTATAGAACTTGACTTTGAAAAGACAAAATAGTGACAACTTGTAACTCATGCCTTCAGATTAAGGCTTCCAGTAAATGTACTTATGGCTGCTATAGCTTCCTTGAGACCACTGATGTTTCTGTTGCCAGTTTATATAATCTCCTGATGTTTAGAACAGCTTCTCTTCTATTCCATTTGCTGAGTATAAGAAAAAGGCAGAACAATTGCTTTTGTTTGTTTGTTTGTTTTGTTTTGTGTTGGTTTTGGTTTGAAGATGTGACTAATCTCAGGGTAGTTTCTTCAGTCACTAAATCAGTAAATACCATAGCTGGACTGAGTGGATTATACATATTTGTACAGGGCTCAGATGGATTTATGTGGGAATGCTTGCCACACTTTGGCAATAGCCAAGCTCCTAATTTGTTGATATCGAGAGAAATAATTTTAAATACTCATCATGCCTGTGAAGCACTGTGAAAATTCAAGCAAGTATATCACAAGTAAATACTTGGTTTATGCATAGGAAAAATGTAGTTGTCTCCAGAATATGCCTCACATTAAAATGTTTTGGAAATCTTAAGTGTGGAATTAGGTATTTAAAGCAGGACTGAGGATGTACTTTGGCATCCCCATACTTTGTTAAGTATGTAAGATGCGTAATGTAGGGTGTGACTTGTATTGCCTGCTTGTCATCAGCATAGAATTCTACTTCTATCCACTGGAAGCAAAATTCCATGTATAAAGCTTATGTGCAGCAGGGTTTTGGTTTGGTTTGGTTTGGTTTGGTTTGTGGGGTTTTGAGTATATATCTGTAGGAGGGATAAAAAAATGAAGGAAGTATGTCTGTACATATGAACAGGTAGGTTAACTAAGCTATGATTAGAATTAGGCTTGTCAGGACTGATTTGGCAAGCATTAGCTAAAACAGTGATCATTACGTATCAACATCAGGAAAAAAATGTTCAGACAAAATGCCTAGCAACATGTGACCATCCTAATGTCACATTATATATGTAGACGTGTACCAAATTAATAAATATATTCACATTTTCCTTAGTGCACTGGTAGAGAAGAGCTGCAGTAATCAAATAATCAAATACTATATCCTACTGTAAAGGCTCCAATTCATCTTTCCATACTGAGGAATCTCGATGAAATGCTCACTGTGAGATAACAACAGTATGAGAACCCCATTTTTTAATTGTATTTTAGGGGATCCAAACATTTACATCATGGAAAAAGAGGTGAATTTATCAAAGAACCCAGTGGAGAATGTCTTGAAATGCCCAATAATTTTCTTATGGGATATTAAGTCTTCAATCTGCAAGAAAAATTGCAAGAACGAATCTTCAGCACTACAATGACAAACCTTTAGGCTTCCTGATGAACAAATAGTGCAATTCTCAAACCCAGATTGGGGACTTAGCATTTAGAAAGTCTAGTATGTCTTTCAAACACAAAAGCAACTCAGAATGGCTGAAATTCAGCTGCTCGATTATTAAAGATCTTTCTTGAAAAAAATGTAAGAGTCCAGCTGAACTCCTTCCTTCATGTCAGATGCGGAGACGCTAGAATTTTGCTCTTACGAAACAAGCAAAATAAGCTGGGCAAAAGAAACTGATCTTCACACCTTAGCAGGGGTTCTCTGAGTGTTAATACTAGTTTGACTGGAGCAGGGAAATCGCTCTTCTGTATATTCTTCTAGGATACAATGTAGTGCAGCTCTTAGATGTTACACCATGCAGCAGAAATAACAGGTGCTGAGGGACGTAGTCCCTTTTAAGGCTTTGATACATTGGCATTTTTCACTTTTATAAAGGTAGTTTGGTGCCTAAATTCCCTTTGAGAATCCAGTTCAAGCACTGTATTTTTCTCTGTCTCAGCATAACCTTTTCCCCTGCTTTCAATGATTGCTGAGGAGAAATGTGTGCCTTTTGTGAGTTTTCCTAAGAGGAAACAACTTTTTGTCAGAAATAAAGAGGATAAATATCATATGACCCTATTACCTGCTGTCTCCTGCCACTCCAGTTTCTGCTGAGCAATCTGGCACATTTGCAGTTTCTACTATCTAGAGACACAATCTTCATTGACAGGCAACAAACGCTAATGGATTTCTCCCTCCCTTATGCAGTGAAATTAAATAGCATCTCCACCTCCATCAGGAAAGCTGACAATACCAACTACACAGAAAACAGGTCAGGCAATAACATCAAGGTGCCAAATGTTGGAAAAGCTTTGTCATACATTAATACTTTCTCTGCAGGGTGCCTGGGGTCTGCCAGGAGAATTCTCTGAGCTGGGCATAACTGTCATCTTCACTTGATTAATGCCCCATGGTGGACAAAGACTAAAAGAACTAATGGCAAAAGTACGCCTAACTATGCACGAGGAGCATAAATTGGCTAAAAAGTAACACTGATTACCATGACACAGCTGGAGGTATCACAACCCCTATGTGAGCTAAGTGAATAGCAGTGCTTAAAGGCACACCTTAGAGCTATACAGCTAGCTGTACCCATTAGACATTTCTCTGCGGCCTGGTAGTCTTCACAGTCACATCTGCTGGGCTGATTTTGTACATGCATTGATTTTTGTTCAACAAGGCCAACAGGCAAAAGTATTGATCTCTCAAATGCATTCTTTCTTAACGGAATGCTGCTTAGATGTTTTAGAATAGTAAGCTCATCAGAGACAGGCTTAGCACATTGCCAGAGTGGCAGATACTGAGCAAAAAGCATGATGTTTCATTGCTAACTTTTAAAACGCTCTTAGGGTATCCCTTCCACCTTGAACAAGAAAAACAGAGTACTTCTAAGCTCACAAGAAAAAAAAAAACAACATGAAATCCTGGGGGAAAAAAAATTAAAAACTTCATTGCCACTTCATAATGTTTTTTTCCCTTGGCCTGACCTGAAATTAAAATCCAGCTACTGCCTAAACAGAGGAGAAATTACCACTGTGGGATGGGGGGGGAGCAGGGAGGGAAATATTAAATATACAAAAGTAGAGGACACACAAAAATTCATATTATTCTGTAGGTAACTATAGATTTTACTTGGGGTGGGGTTGTGTGGGTGCGTGTGGCAGGCTGGCAGGGGAGATGCTGTGTGTTTGTGTGTGTTTTGTATGTGAATGTTGAAATATGACATGGTGAACCAGAATCAGCCATCAGGACTGATGGATACCTTCTTCTATCAGAATAGAGGACTGCATAAGAGAATATGTGGGTGTTAGCAAGAAATCAGCCAGCTGCTAAAAGAAGGTGGTGCTGCTTCAACCTCCAGCTGTTAAAAATTACTCTGCTATTTTGGAGATCACTAAATTTTGCTTTTTGTTGTTTAGTTTTTTGTTTTGTTTTTAATAAAGAGAACCCACAGAACTGAGAAGTTTATTGTTGCTCTTACCTACTGAAGGAACATGCCTCCCTAATTTTGTCTTGTCTGTAAGAAAACCATTACATATTATTTGTTTTTTTTTTTTTCCTTTTCTGTTGCCTAGAGCACCCTCTGTATTCCAGCAACACATTCCTGGTTTGTGATGCAGAGTAAAATTCAGAAGTTGATAAAAAAACTCTCACTGGATTCCACAACATGATGTTGAGAACAGTCAGATATACCCTTCCAAAAATTGTTTTATGTAGTTTCCACTTGTTCCCCTTGAGCTTAAAAACACTGATAGGCTTCATCTGTATTCCTTTGCTACTTCTTTATGTTTTATTTCCTCACCTGAGTTTCACACTGTCTGAAAACTGTCATCCCATGTCTCTACTTCATTGACTTACTATTCCTTTGCAATTCTAAATTTCTCTGCTACCTAACCAAGGCCTAATTCTAATCTCTGAGCAATTCAGTATCAGTGTAAAGCATATTGATTTCAGTAGTGCTAGTTTCAATTTACACCACTGATAGCGGGACGTGACTGTGGATATAATTTCACTCTCCATTTTTATTATTGTTATCTTACCCTGGAAGAGTATAATATACCTCCGTAAAGCCTTTGGGATGCAATCTCTATGAACAACTCTATACATAATAAAGTTGAATTGTTATGTTTTGACTTGCTTTAAAGATAAAGCACTAGATTTTCATCCCAACCTAACTAGATCTTTCCCTTGGTATTGATTTGTTTAGACAGCCAAGTGTGAAGAATGTGTGGGATGCCTGTAATAGTTTATTAATATTATATGGTCTACTTGCTTGCCTGATTATTATAGTTGTGTTTTTCCTATAGATTACAAGATGGTTAATTCAAGCAGAAAGTCCTTTCAGAGCAGGGGCAACAGTTTTCCTCCAAACTTAAAGAGGCAGTTCTAGCACTACATAGCATGAGATTTGTCTTTAACTATCACCCATTTAATAACTTCTTTTATAAATTGAAGACCTGTTACAGATGGGAAAAAGAAACTAGTAAATACCAAGAGAACAGCAGCTGAAGGATGGAAGATAGACCAGCAGACTCTTAAGGAACAAACTGAATAACAATCTGTCCTTGGAGAGGTCAGGGCTTTGTAAATATTCATTTATATTTTATAATAAATTAGAAAGAACACCCTGTCCTTTTTAATTTTTAGTGTTTTCATCAGCCAAAATGTTATTAAAATAATCTTCTTGCTACATTTGCTAGCACTCTTTGTTGCTCCTTTAGGCCTGATTCATATCCGACACCTTGTTACCAGCTCATCTATTTCTTCTCAGTATCTTCCTGTGGGCGTCTGTCCTCTTCTCTGTTTCTGACTTGAACAGATAACTAAAGAATGGCTATTATTGCCCCTGTTCCTTCTTTGATACATTCTTGGGTTCATCTATTCCTTTTGGCTATTACAGAGGGCTGTGTGTTCTTTTTCACACAGCATTATTCTCTTTGTTCCACTCCACCCCCTGTATGAAGTGTAAGACTTATTTGATCATAGCTCCTGGGAAAAAAAAAAATTCTGTACGAGTGGAAATCCCTTGGGATTTACTAAATTCTCTTATGTGCTGCTCTATCACTGGGACCAGCTGAAAGCAGGAGTACCACTGATTATTTCAGTCTTACTTCGGACTCAATGAAGTAGAGGACTAGTCAGAGAGCACAAGAGTGGCAGACTGAAACCATCTTTGATTTGCAGGTCTGCAGAAAGCAACTAGGACTATTTGGAGCATTTAATATCAGTATTATCCATTGTTAATTTCTGTTATTCCATTATAATTATGTTAGTCCATCATTCATGAGTTGGTTTGGAGGGTTTTTTTCTATTATCTTTGACATTCAGAGGTACTCACTGAAAAATATGAAAGAATAATTTTCACTGGAGCTTATTTGTAAACTGCTGGCTTTGTGTGTTCACTGTTTGGTATTTGCTGTTCACAGCATGCAAGAGATTGGCTAAGCCTAATGCTGTTGTTTCTGCACCCTCACTAGATGACTACAAGTTTACAAGCAGAGGACTAACCAAGGCTATATAATGAGATTTTCATACCAAACTGAAAGAAGCAAAAATTCAAGAAACTTTCAATACACTATCCATGAATACAAAATTAATGCCCAGTTACTCATGAAGGAATGAAAATGAGACCTACATAATGCAACCTCTCCAATTACATCAATTTTATGTCAGAATGGCTTTTAAGTGACTGAAATCTTGTCAGTTACTTTCAGTCTCTACTTATGGATATTAAAGAAACACAGTTTTAAAATCTGGAAAAGGCACTGGGAAGTGAAGTTAGTAATATCATTTGCCTAGTGTATGGTACCTCTGTGGGCCAAGGTTTAATGTTTATTTTAATGGAGACTTGTTTTTAAATAGCAATAAAAGATCAAGTTGAGGCAATATTAATTTTATTTCTTCAGTGTCTGTCCATCCACCTGTCAATAATCTTTTACCTTCAATATAATAATATCAGGCTAAAATATGAAAACAGATAATACAAAATGTAGATTCATAAAAACAAATTAAAGTTATAAAAACAGAAAATTAAAGCAATATTCTATGCACAAGGCTTTTAGAATTGGTGTCCTGGTTTCCGGTAGGATAGATTAATTTTCTTCCTAGCATCTGGAAAAATTCTATGGTTTGAATTTGGTGGGTGGAAAATTTTTATAACACACTGATAGTTTAGTTGTTGCTGTGCAGTACTTACCCCAAGTCAAGGACTTCTCAGTTTCCCATGCTCTAAGAGCGACTAGGTGTACAAGAAGCTTGGAGGAAGGACAGACAGGACAGCTAAACCAAACTGGTCAAGGGGATTTTCTATACCATAGAACATCATGCCCATTATATAAACTGGAAGGATTTTGCCAGGAGGGGCTGATTGGTGTTGGGGGATGAGCTGGACATCAGTCAGTAGGTGGTTGTATTGCCCATCACTATTTTCCTTTGGTTTTATTCCTCTCTCTCTTTCCTTTTTTTCAGCTTCCCCCTGTATTAAACAGTTTTTATCTCAACCCACCGGTATTACCTTTTTCTTATTGTCCTCCTCATCCCATTGGGGATGGAGGTGGTGGGATAGGAGTGAGCAAGCAGCTGCCTAGCACTTAGTTCCTGGCTAGGGTTAAACTATGATAACTGGATTTTTTTTTAAAAAAAATCATTTTAAAGGGAGGTTAATCCAGTGAAGTCAGACTTCTGAATTCAAGAATGTGAACATGCCCAAAAAGTAGGTAGAACTAAAATTGTAACAGTTCTTTCCACACCTCAAAAATTCCCATGAATGTCCTATAGTTTCACTCCCTTATACCAGACCTAATCAAATGAAAAACCTCATAAATACGAAAAGTCCCTTCCTTTCTACATAAATTTATTGTAGTACGTGTCAGGGATGATAATTAACAAGAGAACAACTGAGAGCCCTGCTTCAATGAAGTTAATGGAAAATTTTCTGTTGACTTCCATTTTTTTTTTTTTTTAAGTAAGGCATTGGAACTTCAGCAAAATCCTTGAAAATTCATAAATTTAAGATTATATATTCTCAAATGGTAGATGAAAGGATTTTGTGAATGTTTGCTATTTATAAAACCAAGGGAAACAAATTCTGATATTTATATTGCAGAGGTAGGAAATTTCTGGAAAAAAAGCTGGACTTTATATAATATAATTTCTGGCAATTATATTTTGAGTTATCAAAAGACAACAAGGAAATAATAAAGTCTGAGCTATGCAGCAGGTTTTCAATTTTTTTTTTCTTGGAGATAGAAATCTAATCTTGATGACCTAGATATATCAATATGTTGTGTTAATAATGCTCACGTAGGGAATGCAATATAGATTAAACAACATAGCATTACAAATGTCAGTAGAGTATTACAGGAGTAATTTATAAAATGCATTTACAGAAAAAAAAGTCAATTTAAATTCAATTTTGAACCACTCTTTACAATTTTGGGATAAGGTTGTCATGTACTGTTGTTATTTTTTAGGTTTGCTAAAAATCCTTTATTCAGTACTATTCATTTTTAAATTGCACCAGACTATTCAGTGATAAGACTTAACAACAGAAAGTATGTTATAAAATACTTTTTACTCGAAACTATTTTCAGTAGAGTGAGAGGATAGTTTATCTAGTAACTAATATGAGATCTACTTTAAATACAAATAAGCAACATGTTAGTGCTGCTTTTACTAATCTTGTTGTTGTTGTTGTGGGTGAACAGTGCTGTAAGGCACTCTATGTCAAAATTATATGGAACAGCATCAGAGATATATGCATTCTTTATTCTTTCTAGGATGCATACCTGCTGTCTGCCTCTGCATGGTTTGACATTTTGATGGATACAGGTCAGGCAACCACTGCTGGTCAATAATTTCAGTTATCCATAGGTGGTTTCAATCATAACTAATTTATTATTTCTCACATCCGGACTAATGCTGCCCTCTCTTCTCGTTCTCTTCAGATAAATACCTCCTGGCAAAGAAGGTATTGTAAAGCAGAAGGACAGACCAAAAAAAAAAAAAAA